>VXBA01001356.1:109929-224979 GCA_013399895.1 Serilophus lunatus
AGAAGGTATATAAACCACTGAGGTTGAGATCTGGTCAGGAGAGATGGGCTGAGTCCTCCTGCCAAGTGCATGGTGGACGACGAAGGCTCCAGGTCGCCAAGGGACAAGGACAGCAGGGCCAGCTCCAGCCCAACAACCCATACAGGGCCAGTTCTCCCCCACCATATCACTTCTCTGCAAATTTGAGTGAAATTGATATTTTCCTATCAGAAACATGAAATTTCAAACACATAGAACATTGGCTTTGAAAGCTGACTTTTGTTGGGAAGGTGCCTGTCTCTGTTCACAAAAGGGCTCATTTTTCCTGGAAAAGGGCCCAGATTTTGAGTGAAAGATCAATAACATGCAGAAAATGGGTCCTTTTATTTAATTTTGTCATGATACTAGAAAGAAAAGAAAGAATCCAAGGCTGAGATGGAATGACTTCAAAATATTTTGCATTTGTTTGCCCCAGTATGATGCTGGAGCATCTATTCAAAGCAGCTCAGTGGGAAGGATGCAGTCTTTGGGACTACCTTAAAGCATTCCTTTATCACCTGCTGGTATCCCACTGAGGACAGCGTCCCCAGCACCACTCCAGCCCCAGCCCTTTTCTGAAGGAACCTAAATTAGAGATTTAACTTCTACTTTCTCTGCCCTGCCTTGTCCAAGGAGATCTCTCACCAAAATGTTTGAGGATGACCCTCTGCCCAAAAAAATCATGGGGAAAGGTAAATCAAACTTTTAATATAATTACAGCCTAGGCGGGGGGAATAAAGGAAAAAAAAATCCACCACAAAGACACAGCATTCAAGATGCCGTGCAACAGTCATGACATGCTGCTCCTCTCCAATCCATATGGGGGAAAACTAACACTTTGGCAAATTTATGAGGAAGTGTGAAAGTGATTATATTCCTGAAAATATCTCAAGCGGAACGGCCTACCTGGCATATTTTGTTAGTCATAAAACACGCTCCTTCCACCGACTGTAGTTTGTGGCTTCCCATCTGCTTAAATACTTTAAATACTGAAAGTTTCTTTTTTTTTTTTTTTTTTTCAAGCTGAAATAGCATGCTAGCAGCACAGTGCTGACTCAGGGGCACAGGATGAGGACATGCTTGCCACGAGCAAAGGGACGCAAAAAATGCCATGCCACAAGGCCAATGGAGCAGAGGATTCACCACGTGGGGGGTAAGTTCTGCCCCTGGCCAAGAAATGCAAGAGGTCAGCTTGTGTTAATTAATTAATTAATTAAATTAGTGTCCAGCAAGGGAGCACCAAACGCAAACCAAAAGAATATTATTTTGGGCCAAGTGTGGACGTGAAAGGGAAAAGGTTAAAGGAAAGAAATGGCTCTGGTTGGCCATTTTAATTTCACTCAGACACAAATAAAAGACAACAGTTGTAAATCTTACAAGTCACCACTGTCAAGCCCAGATTTTAGCAAAATGGGGTTTATGGGCACTTGTTCCAAGGCAGTCACCACCCTGACCCCAGCAATTCTTGCATTCATGGGGAGCGATGCCCCTTTTGTCCTGGGGAAGCTGGGGAGAAGGCTCCAAGGCACTAGGGCTCACTAAACATGGAGACACCACTGGCATCCTTCCAGGGGAACTCAAGGGTGCTTCCCTGCTGCCCTCTGCTGCTCTTTAGTTAATTTTAAAGCCCTAGCAGGAAGTGGGGTGAGCATGCACAGAGCTGCAGCCAGAGCTCAGCATTGGCAGTCTGTGCAAAGAAAACCCAGCCAAGACTCCCAAACTCAAAGGAGATGGCCCAGTGGGAGCCACGACAGCAGAGAAACATCCCCCCAAAACAGCTACGTGCAAGCTGATTCCTACCATGGAGGTGCCCTTAGATGTGCTTGAGGGAGGTGAGGCCCTGGCACAGGTTGATCAGAGAAGTTATGGATGCCCCATCCGTGGCAGTGTTCAAGCCAGGTTGGATGGAGCTCTGAACAACCTGATCTAGTGGAAGGTGTCCCTGCTCATGGCAGGGGCATGGACTAGATGAGCTTTGAGGTCCCCTCAACCCAAACTATTCTGTACCTCTGATTCTGTGGTCCTGTACCCTGGGAAAACTCGGGATATCAACACCAACCAAGGATTTATCCACAAAGGGATCACTTTGAGTCATCGTTGCATGAGGGAATGGCAATCGAATCCCTCAAAGCAACATCGCATAGTACTCACAGTGTAACTACAATGCAATTACTCTTTGCCTGATTATGGAGAATGATCAAAGTACATGGGAGCATCTCGACCGAATCGCCTCCTCCCCAGGGCGCGTGGGCTGTGCTACAGAAACCTCAGCCGTAGATACACATAAAGTGGAACAGAGACTAGTGGAACATGATGAACATTTTCCCAAATGGCAGTGCAAAGCTGAATATTAGGTGATTTATGGCAGATTTCCTCTGAGTGAAAATCTCTCCTACCATGGTGGCACGTTTTCACAGCTCATTTGGCTTTTCATTTGCTGAACGGCTTTGTGTTTTCCCTTGCAGGATGAGGCCTCATCATTTGTGTTTTCTAACAGGGTTTTTTTCCTCTTAGGAGAAAACCATCTCTCCCTCCACTCTCTGTGAGCTTTATTCTACATCTCTAGCTGGCATACAAGAGTTTTGGAGTTATTCTCACTTTTCAAGGAGATAAGTCACCCTGAAGGGCAGGGGCTATTGTTCAAGGTCCAATATACCTGGAGGAGGAGTTTCTTCTTCCAAATGCAGATAGTCCCTAAGAGAAATAATCCCACTGGAAAAAATCCAGTGCAAAGAGGGTTTATTGCATCTTTCTAAAGGCTCTTTCTTACTGACAATTGATGAGTTCATAGCTACCAATACCCATTAGAGGGTTTATTTTATTTCTTGTTAGAAAATAAGAAGGCAAAGCCTGAGAACAGTAAAACCAGCCACAGAAACTGAAGATTGACAAAAGCTGCTTGGCAGACAGTGAGTGAAAATGCTCTGACAAGATGAAATGTTTTTTCTTTCATTGAAATCACTCCCTTTCCGAATGACTAATATGCAGCTATCACACCATGGATATTTCCAGAGTGATGAGATGTTTTTAAAATATCTCACTGTGCCTCAAAATATCTCACTCTGGCTCAATAGATCATCCAAAACACCACCCACGGAAATCATAAATAAATAGATAGTATAGTGCTGTAAAGGAGCAGACTGGACAGGGACAGGGCAGCATCCTTCATTGGCAAGTCAACGAGGTCACTGAATCCCTCCTCTCGGCACAGAGCTTCTGGAGCCAGGCTCTTTGGAGACTGAGACACCAAGTCCTTGCAATGGAGCTGGCCACCTCCTACTCTCCCAGCACCTTTGTAAAGATGTCCTGTACAGCTCCTTGATGACATGGATCTCTCCTTGAATGAGCAAATCGGATTTAAGAGGTACAGTGAACTCCGTGGTGCCAATAGCCACCTGCACTCAACAGCACAGTGGCCACCAAGAAGGTCCATGAGGCACCCCTGGAAATCCACGTACCCCCTTGAGCACCTCCTTGCCTATGTGACAGCTTCAAACCTCAAGCAGCAGCAACCACAAACACTCCATCCTACTCCCTGCCCCTAAACACATCCCTCCCTATTGGCAGGCCAAGAGGGTGGGGAAAGCGACACCCACAACTTGGGAACAGCCGGCGCTGAGTGACGCACCAACGGGGGTGCCAGCCCAGCAGCCCGTACATCACTTCACCCGGGGCGGCGGGACCCAGCTCAGCATGCAGCACCCACTTCAGAGCCAGGAAGATCCTGCTCTCATGACAAAGACTACAAGGGATTGCAGTGGAGCAGTTCCAAAGCCGCCTCCAGGCAGCTGATTTTTTACACATTTTGGTGCACTTGCTCAGAGAGAAAAACAAGTAGCAAAATGGCAAGAAGAAATCATGGACCAGGGCTGACTTGCCTTGCATGTGCTCCAACCCCTCTGTGTGACGAGAGGGCTCATGCCACATGCAGTTCTCCTCCCTGCAGAAAGAGATCAGAGTCCCCGTCCAGGCTTGGATCTTGGTGTAAGGACAACTCTGCTTGTTAGCATAAGCAAAACTCCCAAAGAGTCAGAGTGCAGATATATTTTAAAAGCTCCCAGAATCTTAGTGTTGACAGCTTAGATCCAGCCCAAAGAAGAGTTGTGACACCCAAAACCTCAGCCTAGCCCAGCCTAGCCCCAGCTCTGCAGGAGCTAAGTCTGCTTGTTCTCTTCCTTGGGAATCAAGCAATGCTCTTTGTTTTGCTGATTGAAGAGAAAGAGAGCAAATCGTTCTGAAGAAATGAAAATAGGCTCCTTTGCTTTTCTCAGCAAGATAAAAAAATGGTTCAGATCACCCAGGCTTTGGTGCTCCTAAGTTGTTTCCTCTTTAGAGACATTTACTGAAGTGCATTTTGAAACTTTGGGAGATAAAGCAGATTTTCAGAACAGGAGTCAAAATGTATTTTTTTTTGAATGGCTGACAGGCCGACATGCTTTTTGTCTTTTTTTTCAAAAGCTACTTGTCCAGCACAGCAGGAATTGATGCTTTCTCTGGGTTCGGGAAAGAAAAACACCTTGCCATAGAATCTCAGTCCTACTGCTGAGGGACACAGGGAACTCAGAAGCAGGATGCCACAGTGATGGGCTACCAACCCTTCGAAAACCTCTGCCATCTCTAGTCCTCCCTGTCAACTTCTGCTTAGCTTCTCTGTACAATTGCCTTTCTTCCCACTGGGAACACGCAGTACTAATGGGCTGGAGTAAGATGATAGAGATGCTGCAAAGCCAGGAGGGAGAAAGACAAGACCCTGCATTTCCAGCGAAGGTAACTCCAACATCTGTCCTTGGCCACAAATGTATTCACCCACACAGACACACTCATAAGATGAGGCTCTAAAATATTTACTGCCCAAATATCAATCCTCATAAAGCAAGACAACCCAAAGGGCTCAGGGAGGAGGAAGGAAACGGGGCAGGTTGTCAATAGCGTCATAACCACAGGCAATTTTATGTATCTCTGGAAATGGCCGAGGAACATGCAGCTTGACAGATGTGCAAATGGGTAATGCAGGCTTCTTAGTTATGAGCATGAGGATGTCAAGACAAATAGATGAGCAGTTATACAACGTATATTGGGCTTAGAGAAGTACATGGGGATCACAGTGAATGTGGGATGGGCATTGCGGCGGAGGGAGCATTGAAGGAAGGTGAGGAGGAAGCAGTATGCTGGCCTGGGAATGCAGCCCCTGTGATGCTGTGGAGACACTGTGGGGGCAGGGGATCAGGGTGGGTAGTTGGTAGCCACACTGCCATGGGGTGTTACTGCATCAAGAGATGTGTCAGTCTGCCCATTGCCTCCAGAGTCTGGAGCAACCTCCAGGCTACTACTTCTTCCTTCCCAGCTGCATTTCTGCAGAAACCTCTCCCACCATTGTGCCATCTTTCCTTTCCCTTGCTGTGAAATGCAAAATTTTGGCCAAATATGTGTACTTTCATCAAGAATAGACAAAAAAATCTCACCAAGAAACCAAATTAAGTTTTAAGTTCGGTCTTAGCAGAACTACAGCTTTTTTTTCACTTTCATCTCCAAACTAAAAAAACAACCTCGATGCCGCAGCAAGGGCCACCACCGCCCCCAGCGCCGCCTCCAAGGCGCAGGCACTGCTCACACCTATGACTAGTGCCTCGCCCGACATTTCCCCATCCCACCTTGGCTGTTTTTAAAAAGCAACATCACACAGACGCACGCTACACCTCCAGCCGCATGCTGTCGCCTCCTGCGCACGCTATCGCCCCAAACCCTTGAATCCCAGCTACGTGATGGACCACGGAGGCTGGCCAGCTTCCAGCATGAGGGGCTGGAAATAAAGAAAAATCAAATTAACTAGGAATGAACAATGCTGGGACTCACTTTTCCTCGGGCTGGTCCCAGCTGACCTCACTTAGCCAGCCTAGGATGGCACACACCGACATCTCAGCTCTGCTCATTTTTCCCTAAAGTTCACCTCTTTCAGCATTTCTGGCAGTGAAATTCCCACTCTCCCACGTCCTGCGATGCTCTTTGAAAGGACATAGTCATTGGCTGCTGAAGTAGAGCCAAGCACACCCTTCCTCCCTCCCAGCTCCTGCAGAGAAGTTCATCGTTTTTCCACACCCTGGTGCTTTTGGATCAGAGGAGAATTACTCATGAAGGCAAGCAGGCACCTCACACACCAGCAATCCCCAAAAGGGTGATTTTTCCTGTGGAAAAATCTATGAATCACTGTAAAAGTCAGTCTGGCTCAAACCAAGGCACACTGCTCACCATTGTTCATTAAAAAGAATTAATCACCAATCTTTTTTCCTGGCTGATTTTATGAAATATGACTTATCCCAAACATTCACTACTAAATTATTGCAACATCCAGTGGCAAACATCCCTTGTGTGTGTTCTGGGAGCTTTCCCCATGCCTCAGAAAGTGCCAAAGGGTTTTGTTAGGTCAAATGACCAATGACTGAATAAGCTTGAATCTTGAAGAAATATTTTCTACAAGTCTCAGACAGCAGATTTTCACTCCCAAGAGACACTTTTGGCACTGTCTGTTCTTGCAGATGAGTTGCTCAGTGAATAATCCCACTGGAGCTGGAGAGCCCTGAGGTGCTGAAGCCCTGGGCAAGGATAGACACCAGGAGGAGGCAGTGACATGGGCAGAGTAGGAGGCTGACACACAGCACAGCTCCTCTGCCTTCCATAAAATACACTCACAACCACCATCCCAACCAACCCATGTACAGATAAGCACAGGAAGGGCAGACAGGGGCTGGCATCACTCTGCATGTGCACAGCTCCTTTGACCCAGTGAGACAACCAAGTGGGAACAAACCCATAATGAAGCAATCCCTTTTTCTTTCAAAAAAAAATCTTTGCTATAATCTAATGTCTTTTTCCTGGTAGCACCCTCCTGTGCATAAGAGCAGCAAACTTCAATGCCCAAAGTTGCAATAACAGAAAAGAATGATAATTGCACTTCTTAGAGCAGCAATAACTTGTCTTGGGGAAACTTTTCCTGCTAATGAGGCTGTTATGTTCAGAAGTTCAGTGAGAGCTGAGAGGGCTGGTGCTGCTCCAGCCCATGGTAGGTGCAGGCAGGTGTGGGAAAAGCAGCCCAATCTCATCAATCTGTACCACTTTGGAGTTCAGTTTTCCAGTGCTAGCACTGTACTAGTGAGCTGTCTTTAATTTATTTCTATTAAAAAAAAAATATCATCCCACTACATCAGCTATTGTCTGCTCTGTTTCCTCTTGCCTTTGGCTACATGCTGGTTTCAAGGCATCTCCTGGTAGAGCTTCACCTGACATCCAATCCTAGGCCTCTGAAAAGGATTTTCTGCATCAGTGCCCACACCTTACAGGTCCTGGGGATCCTGTGGCTGGCACTGCCGAGGGCAACTGGGGACAAGCTTCCGTGTTGATGAGTGCCAGCTGCTGAGCAGGATGCATGGGCTGCAGCGGCTGGAGGCAGAGGTGTGCTAACTTGGAAAGGCAGATATCCTCCTGGCTTTTTTCCTAGGAGTTTAACACCACCATATTCCAGCTACAATGAGAAGATACAAAATCCACTCTTCCTCGGTCCAGAAAACCCCATAGCAAAGGCAGAAGTGAGACAGCTCTGTGGGAGAACCAGCTTCCAGGAAAAATGCTTGGAAGATGGCAGTTGCAGCTATATGGGATTCCATCTCCCCTTTTGCAGGAACCCATGAAACAGGGTCTGCAGCATGTGCTCTGGCACGGCCCTTCAGTGCCCAGCAGATCCCAGGCAGAGCCACCACACCCCAGCATCAGCCTCAATCCTCATTGGCATGCCAGTCACACACATCCCAGGAGCACAGGGCTGCTCTTCCTGAATGCAATCCGTGTACTCAAGCAGCAGCAGCAGGAAGGCTTGGAAAAGTGGAGCAAGACTAGAGAAAGGGAGGAAGGCCCAAAGCCACAGCTGAATGCAGCACTGCAGCTCAGGTTGCAAAGCCAAGGCTGGCAGCATTGCTCCAGTTACTTATATGACCTTGAGAGCCCTGGACAAGCTGCAGGGAGGAAAAAGAAAGCCTCCAGTGCCAGCTCTGTATGCTGCTGGGGACAGGGGAAGTCAGGCAGGGGAGAGTAGGGTGGGTGCCATTTGGGATGTGCCACCCCAGCAATGGAGCTTGCCAGATGGACCAGGTTGTTTTTACCTCTGTCTCAGTCCCAAAAACACAGTTCACAGCCCCCTCACCTTCACTGGACAATATTTTGATGGGTCCTGGGGTTTGTTCCCTTGTGAACATGTGTAGGAAGAGATGAACACCTCACATCACTCCTCTTTGACCCAGCAGCTCTTGCACAGGGCAGCAGGAGGGAGAGTGGGCTCTGCCTGTACTCCCCAGAGGGAAGGGCAGCCAGTTCCATTCTGCTGTGCAGGAGACACTGCCAGCACACAGGCAGGTTCCTGAGATTACAGCATGTCTTGAGAGCACATCTTTGAGAGTTCAGAATAAATATTTAAAGGTGGAGGGAAAAAAACTCAGCTTGTCTCTGTGAGCAAGTTCTCTGTCTTTGCTCTGGGATTTAAGACAGAGGCAGAAAGATGACAAAATAGGTGCAGGTTTCAGCAAATCACGGGCACATCAGAAGCGATGTCTTTCAGATGCTGGTTTTGCTGCAAGACAAATTCCCTCTTGGTCATATTTCTGACAACCCCGACAGCCCTTGGGAATTGCAGGTCTGCTTTCCTTACAGACACATGGGGCTGCTGCAAGTCCGTCTCCTTAACAACCCCTCCATCCCAGCCAGTGATGGGAGCCAGGGTGTTATCCAAATCCCTTTCCAAGCCATTTAAAGCTGGTACTGTCCCGTGGAGACATGTGAACCCCCCTTGCCCTGTCCTGCAAGCATATGGGCTCTGCATCAGGGTGTTGGACTAATGTTCGCAAATCCCTGTCCCCACGGTAGGGCTCTAGAGAAGAATAAATCATCTCTCAAGATTTAACCATGCCTCACATGAGCGATGGCTGGAAGGAAGGATGGGAGGTGACAGCTTCGTTCAACTCCCAACAGCCCCGTGCTGGGCCACTGCTCAGAGGCGGTGGCTGGAGCAGCCACAGAGAACGCGATGTTCTGTATCACAAGGCTGTCCTTAGGATACTTTTATTTCCAGAGAGAGCTCATTAGCTCTGGTGTGCAGGAGTTCAGGGTTTTTTCCTCCCACCGTTACCAAGAGCTGGAAAACTCCACTGAATAACACAAGTGAAACAAAGACAGGGCATGGTAGGGAGAGCAGCAACTAAAACAGCAACAATCAAAGCTGCTGCTGCAGCTTCACATCACTGACAATCTCCATCTCATTTGGATTTCTCAGCCCGAGTGGTCTCTGCTCACTCCGCCCTGCTCACCATAGTGCCAGGGCTGCAATACTTGGCTCTGCTTTGCTCCAAGGAGGAAGGAGCTGCAGAGGAGTGTTTGAGATGGCTGGGAACTGGACACAAGGCAGACCGCTGGATTAGATGGGATGCCAGGAGCTAGAAGGACTTGCACATGCACTAGACAAGGAGGAAGGCTCTGTCTCTGGCACCATCACAGAAGGGTTTAATACAGGCACATCCTACCCAGGTGGGCACTCGGGGATGCTCCAGCAGTGATGCTTTGCTGAGATCAGTCTGGAGCAGCCTCCTTACCAAGCCCTGATGCTCCTCTCCCACTGCCGCATGCTGTGGGAGATGCAGCCAAGAAATCCCGTAACAACAGCAGGAGATAAGCCACCTTCCCAGATAGGATCACATGCCCCATTATCTCCTTAACCCTCATGCATTCACTTGTCCATCCCAGATCTATTCCTCCTTATCTAAATTCTCCTCCAGTTCTTTCCTCTCTCTCACCATAGTCTCAGAGTATTGTGACCTCTCCAGAAGTGAGAGAGGCAGCAGGAGAGCCTGATGCCCAGGGCAGCCACTCACCACAGCTAATGGGATAGACTCTGATTGACTGACCCCAGCGATTTAAAGTTAATAAAATGTTAAAAGCAGCCCTATAAATCACCCATGCAAGAAGTGACCTGGACAGGAGGCCTAACGAGTTAGCAGAGGTTTTATTTAAAAGCCATTTGTCTGAAAAGTGCAACACGAAGAGTCAAATAACTCAGGAAAACAGCAGTGATAGAGCTGCTGGGAGCATTAGAGCTGGCTGGATATTTACAGCCAAGGATGTGAGCCTTCCCAGTGCTAACTGGCCCCTGCTTCCCAGCTGATCCTAGCTCCAGAGGTGCAGGTAGGGAGCTCTCAAAGGGAATTAATTAGGACAAGCCAAATCACAGCTCTCACGCATATTTTTAGCTCACTGGGTCCACTGTGCCCTTCTTATAGAAATCTCAAAACAGGAGTCTCATGCCAGTGTCCACTGTACAATAGGCTTTTGACATTCTCATTTTCTTGCAGACTTCAGCTTCTCTGCATCATGGATCACACACAGATAAGCTTTGATTCTCATATGCTACTGCACACAGCTGATGTTTCTGTTCACATGAAGAAGCTTGAAAACAATAGGCCCCAAAAATCTCAAAATCCAAAACCATCCCAGAAATCACGTTTTTGATTTCTAAACCTGATTTCGACTCCCCAGCCACCAGTACTGATTTTGCACACATCCGGAGGGCAGTTGGCCCTGGCACCAGCCTCAGCCCCTGCTCACTTCCCACAATCTGAGCTCTACTTCTTTAACCTTAAAAACGTACTACTGTCAAGCACAAGGAGCAGAGAAGGGTGTTTCACTGGGACAGGGTCTCAGCACCCTCCCAAACACCCTTCCCCCGCCACTCCTTGCTTACCTGCTGCAGGAACCCTCCACAATACCCCAAAGACCATTTACAGTGGGAGAAAAGATAGAACATGCTTAGGAAGCCTCCAGAGCATTGTTAAGAGGCAAATTAGAGACAATTATCCTCGGAAGTACATCAGGGAAGCAGAGACAGTCACAAGGCACCAGTCCCACCCAAGCCCAGCTCCTTGCAGCAGCATAGGAATTTCTAAAATTATGAGCAAATTCATATGGGATATAGTCTGCAAGCAACAGGTCTCACCAGGAGCTACTCCACCTTCAAAATCACCTTTCAATTGCAAAAGAAGACTAAGCGAGGGGAAGAGGAGCAGGTGGGAGATACAACAGGCACAAGAAACAACTTGATTTCACTTGCCTTTTCCAATCCCTTGCTTTTCACAGGTATCCTTACCTTGGGAGGGATGCGAAAGGCTGGGTGCAGGCACAGCCGGGTTCTCCTCGTCAGCTATGGGCACCTTCCAGGGGAGCACAGAAGCCTAATAGTGCCGAGGGGCTGCAGCTGGGGGGCTGCTCTGGTGGCTCTGCGTGTGGCTCATAGCTCCTGGGCACAAGGGGCTGTGGATGAGAATGCACAGAAGATGTCAAGCTGGAAACTCGTGGCCTTGAGCACACACCAAGGAAACCCAACCCTACGGCAAGTTAGGAAGGCAAAGAACTTTATGTACTAATATTTTTCTACATTGCTCTTATTTCGCCTCCTCCCCATCATCAAGGAAAGAAAAAGAGTCTAGTGGGATCTGCCTAGATCTGGACACTAGGCAGATGCAGATACTTGAAGAGATCCAGCATCCCCTGAGGGGCTCCTGCCAGGCAGAGGGTGATTTCTGGGAGCAGTTCCCAGAAGATGTTACTATGCTTCCAGCATCACTAATGGGGAGGGAGAGAAGGAGCACTCTTGCATGGGCAAGCAGCACCCTGCCCATGCTGATGCTCACAGCCATGAACATTCCAAGGGACGGACCTCCCAGCTCAGAGGGCCCAGACGGGGGTCTTGCAAGGCCAGGGGAGCTCTCTTCACTGCTCACAAATCAAGAGGTTCCACTGGCACCTTGGAAATGCTAAGAGTCTTGATCTGCTGATCTGCAATCCCTCCTTCTGAGTTAAACACTGAAAGAGGAGAAGACTTTTCCTGATGGAGGAGGTGCCACCTTCATGTGCAGCACTCTCTTCTCCAGCACAGGTTTGATTTTATACACTTATTTAGCAGTGAGGTCCCCAAGGCAGAACTCACATTCTTTTTTTTGCATCTCAAACAGCTTTGAGCAGTCAGTGTTTAACAAATTAATAACAGAGTGATGGTGCCTTGGAAAATAGACTCTCCTGTCCTCAGAAAAGGGCCACGTCTCTCAGTTACTCCAAAGGGCACTACTTCAGACCTCAACGAGCAAATGGCATTTAGGAGCAGCCCCCTTTTAAGGGGGATGGTGTGATCCTGCTATGGCTGCAGTCAAATGTATCACATCGTCAGCTATCCCCATGCTGCACAGTGAGAGGGCAGGGAAAAGGATGGATGGAAGCAAGTTAAAGAATATCTGTTAGCTCAGGTATTTTTTAGCAGCCATCCCAAACCCGAGGTCTGCCATCCTAGCCAGCTACACTCAGAATGTCTCAGTCATGAAAAGCATTTGTGAGGTTTGCAGCAGAGGCTGGCAAATATTTGCCAAGGATTTTTTCAAATCTCCAAGCCCACCATGAGCTTGCTGCAAATTTGTTTGCTGATCGTGGTCTTTGTGCTAATTTACAAATGGAGAGCTAAGAATAAGGCAGCTGTACAGTGTAGGGGAAGGCAAGCAAGGGCGATCCTATTCCATAGGGGAGACGACTTCACCAACTCTAATAAGGGTTTGGTAATTAACAGATGCAGCACTGTAGCACAGAGGGGTCTAACACCCAGCTCCTGACATTCATTGTGACTGAGGGAAGTGATCTCTCAGTGAAGGCAGCGCCAGGGAATGGAAGGATGCTACTGGGGATGGCGATAGCAGCACCTCTGAGGTATACAGGCAGTGATGTCCTAAATCCAAGCTCTCTGTGTGGCATGTTGCAGAGAAGTGTTGGGAAAGCATCCCCTCCCCTTCCCTGCTCCCTCCCCCAAGAGGATCTGATAACATTTTCTCTCATGGCTTCTCCTCAGATTGTGGAACCTTACCAAGTTTCAGCCCAGGCCAAGCACACTGATAATTAGCTGCGCTAATTAATGACAGTTTCCACTGTCATTAATTTCTTTTGTTCTCACACAAACCATGTTGCCTGGTGTGGGAAGCTGCCATGGTGTTCACGAAGCACCAGTACAGCTGGTGGAGCTGACCCCAGAGAATGGGGGAAAACAGGCTGCTGAGCTCCAAGATGGAGCTCAGGACAGAACCCACTCCTAGTCCTGCCAAGAAGCAAGTTAAAAGCCAAAACCATCAATTCTTGGCGGAAACACTCTGGAATTGCTCACAGCAGTACAGCTCAGAGCGTATTTTGGAACTCCCCAGTGGCCAAGAGCTGCTGGTGTGTCATTTTGTCCATTCCCTCCCTCGGAACTGGGATTTACTCTGCCTAAAGGATGCCCAGTGGCTACAGTAAAGCCTGGCCTCCATCTCCAGCAAAGCCATTTCTGCAGTCCTCCTTGGCAGCTTACTGAGGCTGTTTCTATCACTGCTGAGGGCATGGAGGGAGCTGCAGCACACATGCCACCATCCTCAGTCCCTCTTGCAGCCACCAGTGCCACAGCCCACTCTTCTCTCCAGCCATGGAGATGTTCACTCCACCAGATCCCCTCAGGAAGACACCCTAAGCTTGCTCCGAGGAGTGGGCAGACATAGCTGGCATGTGGCCCTGGCACAAAGGCAGCCATCCGCCTCCCCCTGGCTAATCCTGCTGTGCACTGAAATCCTGCCTTTGTGCTCATCACATCCACTGCCTGAGCATTAGGTACTCGCCATTCCAAGCCAATCTCCAGAAAACTCTCTCACCCAGAGGGATTCCCATTTCCTTGGGCAGCCCTGGTACCCCAGAAGCATGGGCGTATAAGAGGACACCTCAGCTGTGACTCCTTGACAGCACTGGCAGGCTGTGCCAGGTATGAACCCAATTTGCTCCCTCTTGTCTTGGGGATTTTTTTAACTGGGGATTTTTTAAAAAAAAACAGAAAAAAGACACCAAGGGGAGAGAAAAGAACTGTTAGTCCAAGGGAGCCAGTGTTGTTAAATACAGAGAATTCCAAGTCTGGAGTCCAACAGAGGCCAAGGTTTCTGTCATTTGACACAGCTGACAAGCTGGAGCACAATGAGAAAACACACACAGAGAAATAGCCAGGCAGGATAAAGGATTTACTGCTCCTTTCATGGAAAACAAAAGAATAGGCTTAAACACTCAATTTAGGAATGGTTAAAAAAAAAAAAAGGATAAAAACCAGATCTGCGGGAAGAGTATTTGAGTACAGGATTATCAGGAGGTGAAAAAAAAAATCAGATCCTGCCTGTCCTGAGTGCAGCAGAGCAGCAGCATCCCCCGGGAGCTTCTCCCCTGACCCAGCAGCATCTTGCAGTAAGCACACAGCATGCCAGGTCCCATCTCAGAACCACCTAGTTAGTCCCCTCCTGCCCTGCCCTGGATCAGAGCATCTCATCACAACCCACATCTCAGCACAGCCAGCTGCCATGCCAACATCTGCAGACTCTCCTCTCTGGAGCATTTCTCCTGGGCTGATTCTGCCACTGGGATTGCCCTCTTCACTTAAGTCTCTCTCCAGGGTCCACTGCCCCAGTTACAACCATCCCAGCTAATGAGGCTGGGGCTCCCTACCTTTCAGACAGATATTTCTATGATTGGAAAGCTCCAGGCTTTTGGCTGCTCTCCCTTCCATGAGGAAGTCATCTCAGACCACATCTTGGGACCGCAGCTGCAGAGGCCTGATGGAAGGAGAGCTAGGGCTGGCAGGGGCTTTGGAAAAAGCTCCCTCCCACCATCTCTCCAGGTTTGTTCTCATTGAAAAGGGGAGTTTGCAGTTCCCTGTAAGTTTCCTCCAACTTGTGATGAAAGAGAAACTCTTCAGAGAACAGACAGGAACACAGTTTCCCTGATGAAAGTATTGCAGTGGGATTTTTTTGGGTCTCTTTTGTAATGCCAGTCAGAACAGAGCTTTGCAACCAAGCAGGCATAAGGTCTTACCCTTTCCATGGCAGGAGACCAAGTTCGCAGCTGGAGACCAGGACAGGACCCACTCCTAGTCCTGCTGGGAAGCCAGTTAAAAGCCAAACTCATCAATTCAGGGCTAAACAGCATGAAATTCACAAACCCACTCACTCCTCCAGCCTGGAATTGCTTATGCCAGAGCAGCTCAGATTGTATTTCTGAAAATCCCAAGTGGCCAGGAGCTACTGGTGAGTGATTTAGTCCACTCCTCCTTTGGGAACTGGGATTTACTGTGCCTAAAGCATGCCCAATGGCTATGGTCAAGCCTATCTCCAGCAAAACCAATTCTATAACCTTCTTTGGCAGCTTACATGCTGTTTAATTGCTCTGGTAGTTATGCATTGAGGAGTTTTTGGTAAAAAGCAGTCGATTTCTCAGCAGCAACAAATACTTGAGAAAGCTTTCTCTCTGGCAAACTCTCACTATTGTTCATCTCTTTCACATAAAATGTTCCTAATGAAGAGGGAAAGCAGGATCTTGGCTTCTTTCAAAACAATTTGAAATATTATATTAAAAACATGCACTAAGTGTTGACATATTTAGTGCATTGCTTTATAAAGCAAATTGCCCGAGCTCATTCAGAGCTTGACACTATTAAGAAAGCACAGAACTATGGGACTGGGGGGATACCCATGCAGTAAGTCCCACTTTGGAGAGGTATGGAGCACCTCAGAGCAGCCAGATAGCCCTGATTACACCTTAGTTGGAAGTGGAAGTGACCAGCATCATCCCCAGAGAGAGGGATGCACAAGCACCACTCAGCATGCTGTGACAACTACAGTAGGTTTCAGACTCATGAATCCTGCCTGCCCAAACCCTCAGCTCCTCATCGAGACCCCTCCAAAGATCCAAGACTCAGAGGACAGGGTACATACTGTGCCAGGCTCCCACGGTAAACTGCATCTGTGCCTTGGGAGCAAAGCTCATCACCTCCCTCAACACCAAAGATCCAAGCCAAATCCCTTGGAAATGTGAAGCTGGCTGTGGTGACAAGCCAGGTTTCTCTCCCCACCTGGCACAGGCAGGGTCCCTACAGAGCATCCGTCTTCTCCCACAGCATCTTCAAAGTGCTCTGGGCTCTGCAGCAACAGGATTTTTCAGACATTAAACTGGTGCTCAGAAAACAAACAGACACAGAAAAAGCTTTCATTACAAGGCTGGTTCATGTCCAAGAGCAGCCCAGGGGCCAGCTCAGATAGGCAACAGTGCCTTAACAGCCTCTTGACAGAGGCTAGCGTGAGGTATGGCTCTCTGTGGACTCATGGACTCAGGTCCATGCCTGTTCCACAGTCGCTTTGCAGAGCAGGCACAGGAGAAATGAGCAAGTTTTATGTCACATTGGCTCTTCTCCAGGGACAAAAAGTTTTGATGCTGAGAAAGCCATTGCACCCTCTCTTGTTGTGACGGTGCCAAGACAGGACATTTTTGGTTGCTCCTGGAGATGCTGCTTGTCCCAGTAGGGACATCCCAATTGCGATGACCAGCATCCTCCCTCACTGATGTGAGGGTAGTGGTCTTTGGGGAAAATCACATCTTCCCCTCCAAGCAGGAAACCAATACCTTATAGGGTCAGCACAGGATAGGGAATTCTACAGCTGTAGCTGTGCAAGGAGCACATTCAGGTGCACTTTGTTGTGACCCAACTCCATCTGCAGGGTAGGTGGCTGACACAAGGGGCTGGTTCTCCAGGACAGGTTGGTATAGAACCAAAGACAACTGCTGCCCCATGCCAGAATGCAATTAAAGCCCCCCAGGCAGGACGTAGACCTTCAGAAGACCTGGTGTGCCTCAACCTTCTTTGACTCAGGACCCCAAGCCCTCCAAGGTCCAGCAATACCTCACTTCCACCATCTCCAGACCCTCTTGGGTTTGTCAGCAAACCCAAGTGAGTGGACAGGCTCTCTACAGTGAGATCCACCAAGCACAAGGTATCACAACAGATCAGAGAGACCTGGGACTCCTCCTCATTTATATTCCCCTCCAGTCATAGCCTTCAACATGGCTGAGGCAGGCAAGGCAAGACAAGGCCTACAGAGAATGCCTAAAGATTATTTCTCTCAGATTCCAATTTATTTTCCATCATTAGTGCTTTTAAAAGCTCAACGCATCCTTCAAACAGAAAGGGCATGTTAAACATACAGGTGGTAGAGCTACAAAACCGCACAGGCACCCATCCTGTCAGGGAGAGGTGGCAGCAATAAGGGTAAGGGAAGGGCTTTGGTTCCAGAGAGCATGCCCCTGGCACAGCAGAAGCTGTGGTAGAAGCCAGTTATCCCCTGCTGTAGAGAGATCCCAACCATGCACCACGCAAGCTCTGGAAAAGCAAGAGCATCATTCTGGAAAGCAGAGGTACCACAAGCCTGGTGCTCAGCATCACCCAGCAGCAGAGAGAATGCAGGGCTGGGGGAGAGTGACTTGCATGAAGGATGAGAGAAGCTGGAGTCTTCCGTAATGGAGAGAAAATTGCTTTCGCCAACTATCTGCAGTTTTAAAGCAATTATATTGAGGGGAAGCTGAGAGCATGTCTGAGCGCTGTACGCATGGTGGGCACATTTTGAACTACAAGAATCAAATAAAGAAAAAATAGAAAAAGAAAATGCCTCTAAAAAACCCAAACTTGATGCAGTAGGTACTGAGAGGATAAAGTATTTATAACTCAGGGAGGGGACAGATATTGGAGGCAGCCAGACATGATCTCTTCTCTGTGGTGACCAGTGATAGAACCTGAGGGAATGTTCTGAAGTTGTGTCAGGAAAGGTTTAGGTCAGATATTAGAAAAAGGTGCTTCAGAGAGTGGTTTGGTGCTGGAGCAGGCTCCTCAATGAAGTAGTCACAGTACCAAGACTGATAGAATTCAAGAATCATTTCAACAATATTCTCAGGCACATGGTGTAACTTTTGGGGATGGGCCAGTGCAGGGCCAGGAGTTGGATTCAGTGATCCTTGTGGGTCCCTTCCAATGCAGCATAATCTGTGATTCTGTGATCCCAGCAATGGGACAACAGAGAGCAGCTGGGGCAGCGTGTTCCCACCAACAGTCCCCTTTCCTCTGATCATGGGTCCCCCATGGGGTCAAGTCTCTATGGATTTAAACACCCTTGGGAACATGCTGCCCTCAGCCAAAATACAGAGCTGCCTTAATGTTTACACTTACAGACCTGCATGTTGACCCAAAACCCAGTAAGGACCCCAGCACCTACCAGTTAAAAACCTTTCCAGGACCAGATTCAGACTGGGAGACAACAGCTTCATTTGGGCACAGATGAGAAGCTCCTTCAAGCTGTAAGAAATATTCCTGATCTCCTTCCCCATCAAGCTGTCACCCTTCACCACCATCCTTCCCCTCTAATCTGCTGGAATCAGGAGGGATCTCAGGCCATAAACACATCTTCTCTAATGACCAAGGTGTCAGGGGCCGAGCTGCACTGATCCCCAGAGCTGTTGCACTGACTGCTGCCGGCACTGCTCAGACATTCAATTTATCAGAAGGATGCCCCTTTTGCTTTCTGGCCACGCATCCTCCCCTTGTCTTTATCTGCTCTGGGGACAAGTGTGGGAAGCAGGGAAGTGGCATTCAGGGCTGCTGGTGACAGAGTCCCTTTTCAAAGGATGCTGTTCCGCTGTTATTACCAATTCTCACCAAGTGGAATTGAGACATGAAGTAGATTTGTGCCCAAGATAATGGCGTTTATTAGACAAGCTATTGAGGAGAAAACAAAAGCTAACAGTGGAGAGCCACTAAGAGCAAGCCTAAAGAGAATCCATCATGAATACAAAGAGAAGCAGTGCTAATAGTTGGTGCTTGCCATCAATGATTTGAAATCTCAAGCAGTCCCTTAACGACTCCAGGAGAGTGAAGGTTAGTGTCATCCAGCAAGAGGTCACAAACAGCACCAAGGTGCCCACGCCCTCAAACAAAGCAGCATTCAACCCCTTCTGCTATGGTCCCTGCCCCATGCTGGCAGCCCTCAGATCACCCACAACCCTACCCCTCACCTTTATCAGCATCATATAATCCCTGTACAACACCATGTCTATACTATATGCACACAAGGATCCGAGGGGACTGCTCTGGCCCCAATCACTGCACCTCATATCCTGACCACAGCAGAATAGGGAGAAAGGAGAATTTCATCTCTCCATCCCTCTGGAGCAATCAGGATTCTTTTCATAAGCCCCATGGGGGATGCCTTGAAAATCATGGATACATCTAAATTTTCCTGTTAGAGACCATCCCCTTCTCACCAAAGGACATGTGCTCCTGGCAAAATCCTCCAATAAAAAAAATGCATTTTTATGAGAATAAAAGTCTTCCATGGGATCTTCACTTGCATGCTGGTTCACTGCCAGGCAGCCTAAGCCCCTGGTGAGATTAGCTGGAGCCTGGCACAGTGCTCACACCCCCAGGCACAGCAGACATCTTTGGGAAAATACAACATAGATCACGGCTGCTAAACAGCAGCTTGTCTGTGTCCTTGGTGATTTCTTCTTTCCAATTTGAGCCCAGATAAACAATATATGAAACCCCCAAACACCCAGCCTTGAGCCCTGCCCAAAGGGACAGCTGATTTAACACCTAGATCTCTTCATCCTGACTCTCCTCTCCTTTGCTGGGGGGATGTTCAAGGGCCAGGCTGGGGCAAAAGCCATCAGAAAGGGTGTTGTGGAGGAGGGTGAGCCAGCCAGGAGGAGCATGAGGGCATCCATGAAGCCCAGAAGCTCCAGAGAAATTTATTGCTTGTGACACATTTTCAAAGTGAGGCGCATCTCGTTAGTCAGCACCAAAGCAAACAAGAGGGCTCCTTAGCCAATTAAAAATTAAATAAATAAAGCAGAGATGCTGTGCGGAGTTCACCACCTCCCCTTCAGCCCCGTTGTCAAGTGGGAAACCATGGCAAGGCGTAACACAGATCTGAGTACCCACTTCTCCCCAAGATGGTGAATCCCCACTTCCATCAGCCAAGAGCAGCTGACGACCACTACACAGCCAGATGGAAAAAACAACTAGCCAAAGGAGCCACACCCGACATTCTGGGAGTTGAAAAAGGGAAGATTTCCTTTCACAGCCCCTGGGGCATTTTGTTTCCCAGCCTTTGAAACAGAGCTCATTGGCCCTCCTAAGTGGCAATCTCAGCTAAAGAATTCTATTTTTAATAGTTTTTCTTTTTAAACGACATGGTTTTCCTTTGTGGGTTAAGCTGAGCTGGCACATGACATTTTTGTCGGTTTTTCTTTGGTCTTTTTCCTCCAATATTTATCCACCATTGGTGCAGAGAGTACTACAACTCTTCTCCAGCTTGGCAGCAATGCCTACTATGGAAGTTTTACATTGCCCTCCTGCACTCCAACCTCCTTGCAGCATCAAGGAGGGGGAAAACCCATTCCAGGCCCCCCCCACACATGGGTGAAGGGACCATTCTGAGCAGATACCAGTGGGTAAAGTTCTGTTTCCCCATTACAAGCCAGCTTGAAACTTTACAAGAGCACCGAATTGCCTATTAGCAATAAACATCCCACCTCACCACAAACCTGGGAGCTGCAGACAGAGCCGTGGATGTTGGATGGATTGTTCAGGGCATCTGAGCAGAAAACAGGTCTCACTTCACAGAGGAGGCACCCTAAGAAGAGCCCTCTCTACTCCTCCCACACAGCATTCAGTGAGAGAGGGAGCAACCAGAAGCCCAAAGGAAGCCACTAACCAGGAGATACCCCAACCCAGGGCAGACAAGGACATCCCTCCTCCCACAACACTCACAAAATGGACCCCTTAAAAAACAGCAAGGACCTGAAACACAAGCCCAGCCAATCAGCATTTCCCAAATAAAACAATAAACGATAAAGAAGGAGCCATTGCAGGTTTCCCTTACGCTGTAGCTCCTGATTAATCCTCATAGTAAACACAAAGGAAAAAATGCACCCTAAGGGAAATGCTATCTGTTGAAAGGCACAAATGGATGCTAAAAGTAGACAAAGGAGCCTGAGAAGAGGCATGGCAGATTTGGGAGCAGGAGAGGAGTGGGGAGAAGCCCATGGGCTCTGGTGAGGGATGGAAGAACAGCAGGACTTGTGCCAGTCATGTCCAGCAGCCCCTAACCCACTAGAGCCTTCCTGCATCCCTTGAAGGATTTGTCACCCCAGCAAGAGAGGGCACCCCCTTACCACCCTCAATACACCTCTAATAAGCCCAAACAAGCTCCTCCTTCCTAGTGGACCCCTAGGCCAAATGGGTTGGTTGGAGTGCAGGACACAGGCTCTGTGGGAATGGTCCAGCAGAAAAAACACAATTCCTCACACGAAAAAGGGCCAGGACACTGGAACTAACACCCTGCACCCAGTGACTAATGCTGCACAAGGCTGATTTAATGAGAAATGGGCATTTGAAGCTTAACAGCTCTTGCCAGCAGATTCCCCCCCTCTCTTCTCACTGATGCCGCTTCCCATACGGTGCACCCAGCTAACTAATTACAGTGCACAATCCAATCAGCCAGGCCATCCTATTGCAGTTAAAGGCATTTAAGAGATAATGCCATGAAACTCCAGATGGACTGGCATGACCCCAGAGTCTGACACCACTGCAGTGCTTGGGAGATGCTGCCACTCCAGCTAACATCCCCGATCCAAACACACTGCAAAAAACCTTCTGATTTGCAGTGCTCCCTGTGGGCTGTGTTTCTGAGTCCCTGCTGACTTTACCAAGAGATGTGCTGTCCTGGTCCACTGGCACCTTGCCCCGGGGCAGCCCAGACTTGCTGCTGCCCACAGAGCACATACCAGCCTAGCTGAACACAAGTGCAGGCAAGGGATATGCTACCTGCTCTACTTCTGCCAGCTCCAAGTTTGCTCTCAGAACGGCAGAAGGACACATCTGAAGACCAGACACCAGTCCATCTTCTTCCCACTGCTGACAACACATGCCCCACATACAGTGAGCTTCAGTGGTGACCCCTCGAGGCATCCTGCACCACTGATGCTGAATGTGACAAGACAGCCTGATCCCTTCACACCTCACCATATAACTCTACCTCTTCACAGGTCCCCTAAGTACAAAGGGAGGACAGCCTCTGCTCACCAGCAGCAGAGGCTGGCCTCACTAGAGATGGGCTTTGGTGGCAAGTAGAAATAGCAGAGTGGCTAAAGCAATAAGATGCTGTACAACCGGCCTCTTTACAGTTATTATTGCTGGCATTGATGTGCTGATCTCCAGATGGGATGTTCTCAGCTTTGCAGGAATGCCTTAAATCTCCTCCCTGTGCTATAAGTGTGGGAGCTGTCCCTCCTCAGCTCTTCAGTTATTGGTTGAAGTTATCAGATCCCTTTGACAAAGGCAGAAGCTTGCATTAACTCAGCCCATTTGGTCCTGAGTCAGCCACTGTCCCCCACACAGCCCCAGCAAGGGGTTCATTTAGTGGGTGCCTTTGGTACCACAAGCAGCTTTTTTTTTCTTAATCACACCCATCTGAAGCCCAATCTCATCCATGTATGGCTGGGATTCCTGCTGATTCCCAAGCTGCTTGCTGCAATGGTATTAAAGGCAAAAGCCACAGTGTCAGATCCTGAGCATCTCCACAAGGACTCAGTGTGGTGCTCCATGCCAGCTGCACTTCCAGCTGCCTCATGTTTGATGATGAAAGTGGTTGATTCTGTGATTAATTGATCCTATGCTTGGTTAGTTTTACCTGCTCAGGGTGAGGATAAGCTCTTCGATTTGCAAACATTTTGAGGATTGTGGCTTTCATTTTCTTTTCCCTTATTGTGTGTGTCAAAAGCTCTTACGCCTTGATCCAAAGCCCAAAGTCAAGGTGGGGGAATATACATCAAGCCTAAATCTGCTCCTGTCACAGGTGGCACCAAAAGACTGTTGGAATTGAAATGAGTAAGGGTTCTACTCTCACTTGGCCCAGCCCATTTCCCAGATGCTTGACCTCCAAGGAGAATTGAGAAGGAGCCTCTGCTCCTCAATCATGCCTTTAAAATGCCTTTGTCAGAGCCTCAGGCATATCTAACTACACCAAGGGACAGAAAGCCTCCTCTCAGTTGTCTTCCTTTAAGCCACCCCCTGGCCAGATACTCAGCATTCTTGCATCAGGACCAGCACCATGCAGGCCACAGCCATTGGTACCAGGAGCACCCACAAGGTTTGCACAACCCACAAGTTTCACTAATGCAGATTTGCAAAGGAAGGATGCAACTTTCACAGGAGTGGAGCTTGGCTACAACCAAATGGCAGCTTTCACTAAGCACAAGTGGGAAGGATATGGTGCTGAAATGACATTTAAAAAACTAGGTCTTCCTCAAAACACCATCTCTGCACATCTACAAAATTCATCATCTTACAAAAGCATTTACTGAAAGTCCTCTTACAGGGCTAGAAAAAGATTCAAGAGATTAGAGAGAGGGGCAGTCAGTATAGATGAGACAGTACCAACCTCAGACCTCTAACACCAACTGCTGTTTCTTGCTGGTAGGAGCTGCACGAGGACTGGCTTGTTACACCCAACACTGGAATGAAGTACAGCCAGGGCACTATCTTGGACCACAAAACAAGGAATGTAACTATAATAACATAACACTGTGACTTTATCCAGAAAAACAGCAGCACCAGCTCCCCATACCACAACCCTTCAAACAAGCCAGCAGGGATGGGGGCACTGTTTCTTTGCAGCGTACATCTCATGGTCCCCTGGGAATGAGGACAGAGAAGAGCTCAGCATATCTGGATGAATAATAAAATAAAATATGATGTCTCTTCTCCCCCCACTGGAATGTCAGATGGTCTCTACACAGAGAGGCTTCGTTTTGTGGTACCAATATGGACATGGTGGGATGCCACAGCTGGAGGAGCTTCTGCCCTCTGATCTGAATCCAGCTTCAGGGGCCAACAACCTTGGCACGGATGCGACAGGAGATAAGGAGACAGATGTTCCATGCATCCCAGCACTGCAGCCCAGTCAGGGTGGGGACATACGCTGTGGGAGCCAAACTTCCCTGCCACAGCCATTTGCAGATGGAAAGGGCTCTTCTCCATGGAGTTAGAGAACTGAAACTCTTCAAATGCTTATTTTGAGAGCTCCTATAAAACCATTTCAGAGATTTTGGCAGCAGGGGGAGGAGGAGGAGAAGCTGTTCAATAAGCCCTGAGGCCATCCCACTGTACATGCCTGGAAGAAAGCTCCAGAGTGCCCTGATTCCAGAGTAATTCCCTCAGGCTCCTGGATACCTGGTGAAATACATACATCTCCTAATGGTCCCACAAGGACTCTCTCGGGAATCAAATGAAAAGCTGAGCAGAAACAAACCGAGGCTGAAAAACCATCAGCCCCTCAGAGGATGGCACCAACTTGAGGTTGTGCTACCATGCCAGAATATCCACTCTGCTCCAAGCCCTCCCACAATGCACCAAAGAAAGTTCTTAGCCTTCAGCATCTATCTTCTCTTCCCACAGCTGCAGCACCGGGATCACTGCTGGAGCCTGCTTCATCCCATTTTCTGTACCCTGATATGAACCCTTCCAATTAAACCACTGAACTGTTCCCAGCTCAGCCTCCCATGCATGAAAACGTCCTGTTATTTCGCACCTGCCAAGAGCTGTGTCCCAGCAGATCTATCTTGAACTGACACTTGAGGATAATTAAACCTCTCTCTCCTCTGTTAGCAGCACAGCAGATAAAAGGAGAGCCCTGGGGCCCTCTGGTCGCTGTTGCAGTGAGTTGCTCCTGTATAACTCGAGGAACTGAGATGAGACTCAGTGTCTCAACAGAGACACGGACAGGGGAGCGAGAGGCCAGTTTGGCAATTTGCCCTAATTTAGCAGGGAAGCTGAGCAGGGTTTAAGAAGCAGAAAGATCATCTGCTGAACAGAGAGCTGGAAATCAAGCGCCTAGGATCAAAACGAACCCCTGTTGTTGCTAAACCTGAGGTATCATCTATCATGGAGCCATCGGACCCTAGGGATCCATCTGCGGGGTTCCAGCCATCCTCATTTCCTTTAGCTCGAGTCCAAGCAAAGATTGGCTCCCACGGACCCCTCAGACACCGGCAGCACTGGGTACCAAGTGCCCCACAGCATGAGCCCAAAGTTGGCCAGTTTCAGGGAGCAGCTGGCAAGATGGGAACCTGTCACTCCGTGCCTCACTCTGCCCATCTCCCAAGCCAGCTGAGGTTACTGAATGCATCCAACCTCAAAGCCGAGATTCGATCGGAGTGGTTTTGAGGTTGGTGCTGAGCATGTGCCATTGCTCCGAGCTGGGCCTCCAGCCCTACCGACAATGGAGGGACCCAGAGCACGGCGACTCCCACCTCTGCCTGCACCAGGGAGCTCTTCGCTCCGGGGGACCCTTCCCTCATCCCAGCCCCACTGTGAGGGGACGAAGTCCCACCTGCCGAGTGATGCGCTGCAGAGCCGCAGGTCCCCAGGGATCATGGATGTCCCCCCGCCTCCGGGGAGATGCATATTTTCCCCCACAAGCCCCATTCCCGTGCCCCCGATCCCTTCTGCCGCCGTTACCTCCGCGGGCTGGGGCGGCGGCCGGGCGGGACGCGCCGCGCTGCAGCTGGGCTCGACTCCCCGGGGCTCGGCGCATCCTCCGCCGCTCGGGAGGGCTTGGCCGGGGTCCCTCGCCCCGCTCCCCGCCGCTCTCCGCCTTCCTCCGCGTTCCTCTCCCGCTTACCCGCATACCCTGGGGCTGGCGGCGGCTGCTGCTGAGCTCCGCTCGCCGCCGCGGCGCCCGGTACCTCCCGCAGCAGCCGCCGCCGTAGCGAGGTGCCGCGCCCCTCGCCCGCCCCCACCTCCTCCCCGTTCTCGGCCCCGGGATTGCTTTAAAGAGAGAGCGCCTGCATAGCCAGCACGGTGAGACCGTGTTGTTTGACATCCCCTCCGAGAGGCACCGCACACCTCGTGGCTGTCCACCACCCCCTTGGGCTCCGAGGGATGATGCTGCGTTCGCGATGAGGATATGTCCCAACAGATGGATGCACTGATGGTCCTCGCCCTCTCTGCAGGCCCTCTTTCAGTGAGAATGTTCATCCACTGATCCATGAAATCCTTATGCCACTGGCTGGTTTTGCCTTACCCCTTCCCAGGGCTGGAGGGAGTGGAGCTACCAAGGGTTCGGCACACCAGACCCTGTCCAGGAGAGAGCTGTGAGCCCCCTTCCAAAAGCTGACACCCTGCCGCGCTTCTGCTTCAGATATAACCACTGTTTCCATTTTCTCCTGCCAATATTATCTCATCCTTATTCAAGAGGGAGCCGATGCTTGCAGGTCTGTGGAGTCTAATCAAAACTGAAATTCTCTTCACAGAGTCACTTCATCTCAGTTTGTCTTGCCGGAATGAAACAATGTGTTTGGTGAGGTGTTTTAGAGCATCCCGGGGTATGTATGAGTGCATCCCTGCCTCGAGGAATCTACAGCTGTCACAGTGAGGGGAGGACCTCGGGGCAAGAGCAGGCAGAGATGCTGGCAGCTCACTCAGGTGTCTAGAGCTGGGATCAGGACAGTGGGTTTGGACACCACTGCCCAGCACTGAAGCATCCCTCAGTCCCAATGCTCATTGCTTTCCAGCTCAGTGTTTTTCATCAGTGAACACCATTTGTACCAGAGCTGGTGATTGATATGACCTTTAAGGCTCCATCCAGTGGCTGCTTCCATCAGGTGCTTTTGAGTCTTACTACAATCCCAGGCACGCTGCCAGACTCAAAACGCACGGAAGGCAGAGAATATCTTTCCTCCAGTTTCAGGAAGGAGATACATGACCAGAAAAACCTGCTCAGATACCAGGATTGGGTATAGAATTATTGCTGTTCCCTTAACACTCCAGGTAAGTGATATTGGAAAGCCTACCTAGTAAGAGGACTGTAAAGCAATTAACGCATAATGTTAGTAATGATCTTCTTATTCCAGCTCTGCTTATTAACAAAAGCTTTGCTCGAGTCCACCATCATATGCTGCATAAAGCAGCTATCTCCTGAATCTGATTTTCTTTTTGGAGATGTTTTCTAGCTTAGAAATTATCTGCTTTCAAAACTGATTAATTTTCATTGGCAGATTCTTCACCCTTCCTTTAGCCAGGCCCTAGAATACACAGGGAACTGAGAATAATTGGTGGCCCAGATGTGTGCCATTCCCAGAGAAAATCTAGAACAAGCAACG
This sequence comes from Serilophus lunatus, assembly GCA_013399895.1. Taxonomy (NCBI): domain Eukaryota; kingdom Metazoa; phylum Chordata; class Aves; order Passeriformes; family Eurylaimidae; genus Serilophus; species Serilophus lunatus. Next base: position 137,062 of record VXBA01001356.1, read on the forward strand.
ATGACAGCAGGTTGCCAGGCCAAATCTAGGTGCTCTGAGCTGCCCCCTCACGTCAGCAGAAACTTTTGCTCCTGTGATACCTTCTGGGCAGGTGGCTGATGCTGGCTGCCATCGTTCCACCCTGGGCACTTTGGGGCGCTGTCCCAAGTGTTCAGTACCTGCCAGCCCCTGAGCAGAGGGAGGCTGATGTCAGCAGGCCCTGTCTGTGGGAACAGTGCTCCCTGACTTGGGAAACTGGGGACCTCTGGAGATGCTGGCAGTGCACCATGGCCCCAGCTATCCTGGCAAGAGCCTAGAGTGGCTTCCGCCCCAGGCTTCTGCAGTTGAAGGCAGCTTGCTTTCTTCTCCCACCACGTGCTGGTCCAGCTCCATTTGCAAAAGCAATGAGATATGTTTCTTCCTCTGCTTCCCATGGCTAAAAACTGTCTCACAGTTGCCACGGCTGAAAAGTTTCTCCTAATTTCCAGCCTACATTAGCCAGTTCTTTGTTCTTATGCCAGCACAGTCTTTTAGCTTAAATGGTTCCTTTCTGTACCTGGAGTTTACTTGCTTGATATATTTATGCTTTGCCTTCCTTTGCTGGACTAAACAAACCAACATCTTTCAGCCTAAGACAGGCTCTCCATTCCCCCACCATGCTAATAGCCCTTCTCCACACCATTTCCATCACAAATTCATCTTGCTGGAAGATGGGCCACCGTGGCTGTGTGCACTTCCCAATGCTTGAGACACCCACCAGTGCTTGCTCCACCTTCAGTGATGTCAACCCGAAGGAGGCAACCACAGCTCCAAGCATGGTGGTGCTGCACATTTGCTGGCCTTTCCCATGACAGATTGCCATCTGGATGAGGTGACACTGGCAGAAGACCTCGCCTTCTACCTCCAGTCGGCAGCAGAGGGGTCTGGTGCTCCTGCATGATAAGAAGAGCTGCTTTCTCTCCTCTCTGACACACTGAAATGGTGTATGTGTGGAGCTCTCCCACAGTGGGTTATAAACTTCCATAGACTTAAATGAAACTCAGAAGACACACAGATTCATCCCACTAAATGCAAGAGGGAGATGGTATCACCATGCTCTGATGGTCACTAATAACTTTACCTCTCCTGTGCTATTCTCAGCAGAGATAAACCTCCAGTGTCTGATGAGCCAGAACAGAAATATCCAATGGCTCTCTGTTCTTTTTTATTTTTGCTGCAAGCTGGTTAACCCTGAAATCCAATTACTGCTCATTATTCAGTGGAACTTTCCTCTTATCAAATGGACACACTGCAGGGCTGCTATGCTGACTCCCAGTGTTAATGGAGCCGCAAATTACTCCTGCCATGCTCACAGATCCATAGGTGTGAGGGCTGGGGGTACTGCTCCAGCACCTCCCACACAAGCAGAGCTCTGAGATGCTGACTCCCTTTCTGGGGCTGCCCATTGCTGCTAAGCACATTGTCCGTTGGATAATGCAACCACACATTCCCTAGGGCTGCGGCCTTGGCTCACAAGGTTGATGAGGCATGTCGTTGCTGGAGCCACTCTGCCCAGACACCCATGGGTGCCAAGGGCCAGTCCCACTCCCTGGCACAGGCTGAGCTTATCGGGCTGAGCTGGTGGCAAGCAGCCTTTAAGCTCTGGGGGTTTTACACAGTGTGAAATGCCAGGGGCTGATCCAGGCGCCCCTCGGATTAGCCTGGGAGGCTCGAGGTGCGGGAGACTCTGGCTCCCTGCATTAGCACGGGAAGTGGGCACGCAGCCAAGCCCAAACGCCACCTAATTCGCATTTGGTGCTGAATTCAGCAGGTGGGGAAAGAAAAAAAAAAGGCTTTGCAGTTTTCTTTGCGGATGAAAGTCATGGCACAGCAAGTTTCACCTACGTTCATTAGCAATAAGGGAGGGAGGGGAATGCTCACAGCAGCAGCTGCTGTGATGCTCCCCACGCTCCCCCAGCATGGAAGAAATGGTGGGCACAGACCAAACATCCTGCCTGTGATCCTGAACTGCATGGGCTGGATGCAGCCCTAGGGCTCTGCATCTGTCTTCCTCTCTCTGGCATTAGCCTAACCTGCCATGATGGCCTCAGGTACAGTTTGTCAGGTAAGCCTAGTCCACAATAGCCTCTCTTTCTTTTAGATTATCCATCAGTCCTTTTAAGTTTAAACAAATCCCCCTCAGAGACAGGGGAGGAGAAAGGCCAGGGATATTCCAAGTGATGCCATCGAACATGCTTGCCACACTTTATGGTATTCACTGCTGCAGCATCACCAGGTTTCCCTCTCTCCCTCCATCTTTGCCTGCAATATCCACACTCGAGTTCCTCTCCAACTGGACTTGCAGACAATTTGGTGGAGATCCAGACCAGCCATAGGCACACGGCTGCATCACAGCCTGATTATGGGGTGACACAAAGCCCAGGACTTGTATTCATTTGTTCATTCTCACTGCGGAGCTGTTGTTGTTGCCTTTTTCCTGCTTTACCCGGCTGCAGCAGCCTTTTATTCATTGCCCTGGCCTCCTGTGCCCTTCAGAGAGGTGTTCATGTGAAGTGCCAACCACTCACACCTCAGGCTTTGTGGCTGGTGGCAGGAGGATGGCAGCAGTGTGATGGATGCTCATGCAGGATCATCCCCAGCCAGATTTCAGCTCCTTTACCCAGTTCTTTGCCTCCACTTCCTGCTGCCTTGTCACCTCCAATTGTCCTAATTAAAGCCGATTAATTCCCCAGGCCACCCTCCCAGTTGGCTAAAATGATTAGCACCCTGGGAATAGCAGCAGGGATACCCAGTGGTGGTCACTCCTCCATTGCAGGAAATTCGGTCCACACCTGCCCACTTGTGGGCATCCACAAGAACAGAATCCTGGGAGGTGCCATCTTGGGCTCCTGAGGGATCCAGCAGCTCCTCTTGTCCCAGATCTGGTCTGCACTCTCCAGCCTCAGCTTAGCTTCCTTCTGCTTCTCCCAAAGGCAGAGCATTGCAGGGAGCTGCCAGAGGGGAAAGGGGAGAAAGAAACCAATGCAGCCCCAGTAAATGAAAGTTTAAACATAATGCCAAGTAAATTAATATACAAGGAGAGAAAGCAGGTTTTAAAATAACTCATTACACTGCTTGGCTTTCCAACCCATTTATTTATCCCATAGGACCTGCAGCTTCATATGGAAAATGGCTTCTGCTTGACTGCTATCACAGCCTAAATGCAGCGCGATGTGTCTGCACAGCAGCCGCCAGAGGCTGGCAGGCAACACCTGAGCATGCCCATGGATATGTGCAGGGATGGGTAATTGCACATGCAAAACACTCGGCTGTGACAGCAAACAGGACAATTGAGCAGAGAAATGGGACTCCATTTCTATGCGCAATTACTTGGGGAGGGCAAAACCACGGCTACAGGAGGCAACAGTCTCCTCCATCTACCTCTCCCAGAGTGATGTGCCATGTGATAGCTGCCTCCTCTCTACGCCTGCCTGTTTCCCTGGGGAGCAGAGCATTTCCATCCTCCCAGGAACCAGGGGATGCTGGGCTGAGCTGGATGAGCTCAGTGCTTTTCACTGGGGTATTGTGATTACGGTGCAAATGGCTTATTGAACAAGCTGTTCTTTGGGGGAGATTTTCTGGGAAAAGGGGCAGAAAAGGAAGTGGATTGTCTGAGCCCCTTTATTTAGGATGTGGCTGTGGTCAGGTGAGCCTTTTCTACAGCATCTCTCTTATTCAAGAATTGCTATCCCCAGGTCTTACTGATGAGCTGGATCTGGTTCATAATAGGATATAATAAATAAAAGGGCAAGGGGAATAAAGAAAAAGCCTAGGCCTCATTCTCTTCCCAGTGCCTCCCCTTGAGCTGGCAAACAAAAACCAGGCTGCACGGAAGGATGCTCAGAGCTATGGAGAGGCAGCTGGTGGTGGAGGCAGATGCAGGTTCCCCAAGGACTCTGCATGCTGGGAGTAAGGTCTAGCGCTGGCTCTGCTGAGGGGAGCTGCACAGGCCAGGCCAGCAGCCAGCCAGGAGTCTGGCTTTCTTGCCACTCCTGCCTGCTGGTTTTACTGCACTACAATTCCCAGCAGTCTACAGGAAGACCTTTGCCTTGGAAAGTAGCATCAAGCAGGCCACAAAAAAGCACTTGGGGTCAGAGGACTCTGCACTGACTAATGGAGATGAATGCAGGCAGTGAGGCAGCACTAGGAGTTTTTAATGGCCAGAACAGGGGACACAGTGTGTCTTGGGGGCACAGTTCTTTCCCAGCAGGACTGCAGTGGGCAGGGCAGGACTGAGAAAAGTGTGAAGGGATCACCTCCACCGTGGTCCCACATTCTCCCAGGATGATTATAATGCTTTGCTTCCTCCTTCAGCAACCAGGATTTGCTGCTCTTCTGGCTGGGCAGGGAGAGGAAATGTTCCCGGATGGTCCAGGAAAGGCTTCTCCTGGCCCAATCTGGGAGGCACAACATGGAGGCCACCTCTGTGTCCAGGCTGAAGCACACCTGTCTCTCTGAGGGCTCTGAGGACAATGATACTGTAGTCCTGGATTCATGGGGGAAGTCCTGGAAGGAAGTAGTCCACAAGTTCCATCTACACGTGCCTCTAATTATCACACCTTCAGCCCCAGGAGCACCAGCCCTATTTTCCCCCATTCATAATTCAGCCTGACACAGCCCAGCAAAAATCAATTCACTCTTATAAGAGAGTGCCAAGGCAAATTATTTCCCAAAGCCTTCAGCGGGGCTTTCTTCTCTTCCAACAGTTGTATCTTTGGTGTTGAGCCCTAAATTACGGATTAACCCTTTGAGCTCTTTCAGTTTGCTGAAGAGCTGAGCCAGACAGATGATTAGTGAAGCCATCGGCAAGAGCACCTTGTCACCTTGTTGCCCATACATTAGGGGACAGACCCATCTTGCTGTGAGCCCATCTATTTGTCATTTCCTAAATCACACTGGCAGCTGTACAACCCTCACCATATGACCTTGTCAGGGAAGTGAGAAAAGCAAGGGCTGCTTCGATTCCTATCCAGGCTGGTCGGGCATTTAGGAAGCCCGTCTGTGGACATCCCTATCTGGCCTTTCCCAAGTGGCAGTTTGTGGTCATCAGAGGACTTTTTGTCTTTTTCACAGTGTCCTGGTAAATTCACCATCAGGGAAAACCCAGCTTGGCATTCCTACTGCCTTGAAAGCTGCATCCCAGTGGCAGGGTCCAGCCCTGATGTATGCCGTGTCCTGCAGCATCCCAGGTGAGATCCCTGGGAGCACCCACCAGCTCCTGTCAGAGCACCTGCCACCTCTGGTCTAAATAGACATAGGAGGAACTAACTAAAATGCTAAAAAGCCTTCAAATCTGCTCAATAAAAAGGCTTTCCCTAGCCTTGGACCACAAAGGTTGGAAATCAGAGGGAACCTATGAAAGAGAAAAATCTAATAAAGGGAGTTTTAATCAGAGCCAAGAAAGAGAGGAGGGGGTGAGGGAATGGATCAGAGTTGTAAACTGGCTGGAAATCACTCCCTTCATTATCACAAACACATGATCGGAACTTAATAGCATTTGACATTTCATTAATTTAAACCAGGAGTCTCGGGAATAGAGAGAGAAAAAGAACGAATATTATTAATTTTAAAGACCTCCTCCTGGAAGGGCTCACGTTGAAAATGTCAGAAGAAAACTGTTTCTTTGTATTTTTTCCCCACTTTTCTCCCCTATCTTTTTTCTTGTAGCTTGGAAGAGGTTGATGTGTACGGAAAACTCCAAGCTAGACTTCCCATGCCTTGCCCAGCCCCTAGTGGGGAATGTTCAAAGGCCAGCCTTGTCCCAAGCTACCACAGGGATGCAGGATGCACATGGCATAGCCAGGTGTCTGTAGGGACACTATGAACCAGCAAAAGCCACGTGCTGTTCGTAACTCATGGACAAGCTCTCACAGCCTCAGGAGGTGCCTACAGCCACTGCCCAACAGCATCTGTCTGTCCTGCATCCACCACTGGGAGAAGAGCTGAGGAACAAGATAGCCATCGCCAAATCCAACAGCCCCCTCAGCAGCTGTGGGGAGGGGGGTTATCTTCTCCCTGCTTCCCTGCCAATGAGGAGATGAAGGCAAAGCTGCCAAAAATAAAAGGATTCAGGACACCACCTCTATTGCAAGGGCAGATGGATGGTGCTGGGGCTGCGATTGAAAAGGCAGATCTGAAAGGATGGAATTAAAGAGACTTTGGAGAAAGAGAGGCTTTCTGCTAAAGTTGATGTGCTGTTGTGCAGATAAGGCTCTGCAGGTGGAGTGGAAGGCACCCTTTGGATCTAATTGGGAAAGGGAAAAACCCACCTCAGCTGCCCTCAGGTGCCTTTGGCAATGGGAAGGTGGTTTCCCTCGCTCCTCTAGCTCCCACCACCAACTTTTTAAAAAGCACTTCTGCATCTTGCCCTGGCATTTTAAGAGAATTCAATAGTCTTAGGAAATTATTTCAAAAGATTTTTGAAATTGTCCTATTTTTCCCCTTCCAGTGCAGCCGCACATCACAATGCCCGAAAAGCCTTCTGGCTGCCTGAGGGGTGGCCAATTTAGTTCCATGGATTTTGACTGCTTTCTCAAGTCCCACTATTGATTTTCTGCTGGGTCCAGCTGAGAATTCAGCTTATTATAAAAATCATAACTGGGGCAGAACTATGCTGCCAGTGCTGCTTCCAGATGAAGCTTACACTTTCCCCGAGCACCTGCCCCGCAGGTCCTGTGCAGGTTCTGTGGGGTGGTGTGACCCCTTGATAAAGGAGAGACATTTCCCTGGCTTCCCCGGCAATGCCTGGGGTTTGCTCCATGCTGGCGATTACCTGTTTCCTATTTCATGCCCTGTTTAACAGCTTTCACTCTCACCTGATTCCAGCATGGATAATTTTAAGCCATCACTTTCTCTCTTCAGCTGAGGACTTCATTTGCTGCCAATGAAGCTGATGGTTTCAAGAGCTGGACCAGGTGACTTGCCTCAAGACAGATGTTCAGTGTTACTCAGCCAGAAGAAAATTGAGAAATAATAGGAAAAACAGTAATTTCCATGCTGAGCCTCTTGTACCAGCTCCCAACTTCACCATCTCAGTACTGTGTCCAAAGAACATCCCCATGCTAGCTCCCCCCAGCTAGCTGCATTTTACTCCTCATTGCTATTTGACGTTCCCTGAGAGGGGTAAGGAGGCACCAGAGATGCTGAAGCCACTCCACAATGGCTTTGGCCTTTTTATTTCCTTTTATTTCTGCCTCCTGACAGAGCAGGTACACAGAGGGGATATTTATGAGACCTAGCAATGGTGGGGTTGGCTCTGGGCTGCATTTAAACATCTCCATTGTTTCACAGCTTTAACCAACTCCCAGATATTTACAGTATTTGACAGCTGGAGACAGAGTCAGGCTAAAGTGCTCATCTTGCTTCCATGAACAACCTGCAGCTCGGGGGGAAATTGTTAGGGGATACTGCAGGAGAGGATAGGGAGGTTCCTAGATGGAAGCACGGCCATTTCTTTACCCTAGCAGGTCCCCCTCCCCAAATCCCCATGTGAGCACGGCCAGGAGGAGATGGGGAAGGACACATTATACACACATTATACCAGAGTGTTCTCAGTTTGCCCCCCTAGTCCCTCACTTCACGCACAGGGGCTGGGCTGGTTGGGGTTTAGCGGGTCCCAGCTTGCTGTCCCTCTACTTCCCATCCCAGCTATGAATCTGCTTCATTTTTCTTTTTCTCCTACACCCCCTTTATCTCCTGTTTATTTTTCTTCACCGCTTTTGCATCCTATTCATCTGTCTCTCTTTCCATCATCTCCCCCATCCTGAAAGGCTTATCAGAAGAAGAAAGAAGCAGCCCAGCATCTCCCAGTTCTATTTGCCAAATAAGGCCTGGAGTCAGGTTTTATTTAACAAAAGTAAAATGAACTGAATGCAAGTAGGCCAGAAGAAGCGCCTGCAAATAAAAAGGAAGATGGCAAAGAGAAGAATGAACACAGTACAGAGGCAAAGTATCCTCTTGGGGTGCTGGACACAAGCTCGTTGCTGGAGCCCAGGTCCAGTGCTGGGGGAGCCACAGCCTCGGCTGTTCTGCTCATTAGCAGTGCCAAAACAGCGGTGCCGAAACAGTGTGACAAATACGGGAGTGTCATGGGAGGTTGAGGAACAAGTCAGGAAGGAAAATGAGTTGGGTTAGGGCATCATTTGTTTGAAGCTAGAGCAGTGGGGTTTTTCCCCCCATCGGCTATGACACAATTAGAGAGGCAGCAGCTCTTGAGAGCAGCAGCACCACACTGGGGAGAGTGAGAAGGGGGAGAAAAGCTGTGAAAGCCTCTCCTGCCCCACACTACAGTGGAGGAAGCACAGCCTTAAGGAAGAAAAACTGCAAGTGGAGTTAGGAGATGCTGCAACAAACCCGCCTAGACCCTCTGTCCCTAAATCTTAGCTCTCCTGATGCCTCCCTTGCCAAACCCTCGGTGCTGGGGATCCCTGTGCCCCCAGTCAGCACTGGACATGCAGGGAGATTTCCCTTGCCTGTTAGCAAACCCTTCTCCATGCCCTGCAGGCTGCAAGGCTTCCCCTACCTTTCTCCAGTCTGCCTAATCCACTCGTCTTCCTCAGTGGTACTGGAGGAGGGTGGGGCTGGGATCCCCTATAGTATTCGTGGGGCTCATTCAAGAGATCCAGAGGGGGTACAAGGCCAGATCCTCACAGTCTGCACCCTCTCTTGCAAGCCTAGGCACGTAGTTCGCTTGAACAGACTCAGGCTCAGGCTTGAACAGGCAGCTGAATCAAAAGCAACTGAAAATACATTTTTGCAGCCTTTCTGGAAAAATATTGTTAAAGAGGGGCCTGGCTCTGTGCCCAGGGAAGTTAACTTCAATTGACTCGGCTGCATTTTGCTCCAGGTCCTCTCTGATTTTTCTGGAGCGCCTTGTAATATCGAAGTGCTACTGTAAGGAAATTAAATCCACCACACTTAGCATCAATGTAAGCCCCTTCTTGCATGCCACACTCTTACACAGGCACCAGAGCATCTTTGCCATCACCTACCTCACCCTGCATCACTGGAAAGGCATGTTCCACAGCATCTGCAGGATCAGGTACCCAGTTCTTCTCCCAGGAATTTGCTGGTTATCTACAACTCTGGTTCCTTGCTGCACATCACTCACCAGTCTTGCTCCTGAGATGGCAAGAAAACAGATTCACAGCAGAAACACTATTGTATACAGCTTGTACATTATATATTTTAACCTCTCCCCCTGTGCATCATACATTCTCCCATCAACATACTGCAATAGGAGCCTTCATGCTTCCTTTAAATTAAACAGTTATTTACCCAGATAAGGGTCCTGGGAGAGGCTGCCGACTGGTCACAGATTGCTGCCACTAGCACTCTTATTCATGGCTCCTGGCCATTGCCAGGTAATTAACCCATGCTGGCTTGATTTTTCTGGGGGAAAACATAGGTTTTCATCAAGAAGTTTGAGGTGTAGTGGGGGAACAAGTTTACTTGGCTGCACCAGCTGCCTGGCTGATTAGGACAAAAAAGCCAAAGTTGTGAGAATCCTAATCAGCTGAATGGCAACAGCAGGTGCTGTTTTACAAAGAGCAGAATGAAAGTGGATGTGGAACGGGGGCACAGGAGATAATCCCCAAATCTACTTCTGTGTGTGCAGTTTCATTCATTGCTGATAGACAACTAATGACGCCGATAGACAATTAATTTCACTGATAATTAATTACCCTGATAATTAGTGACCCCAATAGTGTAGTGCAGCTTCCAGACAGCTGGAGCAATGGGACTGGGGCACATTCTTGGTTATGAGTGGGGTCTGGGATGCTGTTGGAGCTGCCCCAAAGTCTCACATCAAGGAAGGGGCTGAAAGACCAATGTCCTCTGCTCCTATGGGAGCCTGGCAGTAAGAGGAACATCTCTGTCAGCAAGACACAACCGTTCTCAGCTCATCTTGTTGCCTTTCCCACAGCTGGATAAACTGCCTGGTAAACTTTCTGCCTTGCCTGAATTTAGAATTCCTTAATACAAAGGCTTTCGGCCTTAGATCCCCTTTTACTCCTTCTTGGGGCCAGCTTTGGTCTGGGAGCTGGCTGTGCTCAACAGCAAACCAACATACAAGGAAAGCACATCAGCTCCTGGTGGGAAAGTGAATTATTGAAGGCAAGGGAAGCTGTGATGAAGCTGTCGGGGTGGTCTGCCATATGCTCCCAGTGAATTATTCAAAGCCTGGTTTTAAAGCAATTCCTGAAATAAAGATGACACAGGAAGTAAAGTGGAGAAAAAAACCACTATAAAGCACCACTGTGATGGCTCCCTGAGTGTGGGGACCTGTCTGTCCCCTCCTAAAGCTTCTGCTGCCCAGCAGAGATGGGCATACACACAAAAATACAACCGGGATGTATCTTTCAATGCTGTTTTATCCTAAAGTCAAACAATTTGGTCTGGATGGGCTGGTTTAACCCCATTGGCAGGAGAGCCAGGCAAAGAAAAGTCCCATATTCAGAGGAGATCCTGTGAATTTTAATTGGTTTCAACAGACCTGAAAGCAGCAGAGCTAGAAGAGACATGTGGTGCTGGGAGAGGGAAAAACCAGGCTGAACTGCCTCGAAGGCTCCTAAAAAAAGCCAAACCACAAAGGGAAACCAAAAGGAAAGAGAAAATACTTTATTACATCTGTTTGAAGTGAGGAGGATTCAGGAATGAGCAAACACTGAACTGTTTTGATTCTGCTCACAAATGAACACACTGCTGAGCCTAATGGGATTTTAGATTAAAAGTTTTAACGAAAAATAACAACCACCTCCACAAACAGAGTTTTATAAGGTCAAATAACAGATGTAGGGGAGTAAAAAACCACTGCCAGCATTTTGCATCCTCCTGCAGGGATCTTTCAGCCTGAGCCTTCATCTTCAGGTGCCCTCCTCTAACGCGCGTGCCTTTATCCTCGGCGGTCATTTGTCCTGCTGGGGATGGCTGGGGAATAACCCTCTGGCATCCTATTTTTCCTGCTTTTTCTAAGCAGGGCTTTGCAAGAAATTTGGCTCCTGTGAGCAAAGGCCACATTTGTGGAGCAGCAGGGCTGGGAATAAGGATCAGATACTGGGCCTGGGTTGCGAGAGGGATGCTCCACAGGCAAAGGCACTTCCCCAGGGGGTTTCCCAAATCACTCTTGGGGTTTCTGCAGTGATACAGGGCTGCAGCTTGCATGTGGTCAGGGCATTGCTCCCCTACACCCAGTGGGACTCTGATATGCTCCAACACTTGCCTTGCTGATTGGGAAACTTCCATTTCACGTGCAGGCTGGCCCTTTGCCTACCTATTTCTTCTGGGAATCAAATGCACGTGCCCCATGACTCATTTTTGGAGGCATCAGGTACTTTCAACAACAACAAGGACAGTGGGGGTTTGCAGCACCCTTGAAAAATTAGGCAACTTCTGCATGGCTAAATAAATGCTTAATGACAGACACTTGTGGGTAAGCATGTTGGCAGCAGCCCAGGTCTGGGAGCAGGGTGAATCAGATGCTGTCAGGCTGGGTGATGGGCATCATTTTCCCTGCTGCCCACCTTCACTGTGCACCCAGGTTCCTGCACTGAGCTGGGAACCTGTCATCCAGGGAAGAGATCTAACAGCGTGCTCCACATACCCACTGCTCCCCCAGTGACGATGCAGGGTAGGGGGGACAGCCTGAATCCACATCCCATCACCTCTGCAAGCTGTTACCGCTAAGATGCCAAACACCTTTATAGTGCTGACAGAGCCAGGTGGCATTAACTCAGCACCAGAGCTGGCCTGGGGAGGATGGTTTCAGTCATTTTATCCTCCAATAGACCAGAAATTAGGCAACCCCCTGCTGTGATGCTAGATACCAGCCCTATATCCTCTGCCTGCCCATGCAACATCTTCACTGGGGAACACGTGGCCAGAGATCAGCTCCATTGCAGCCTGTTCAGATTAATAATAGGATGTGATTTAGATCATGTTTATGCCTTTAAGGTCTTGTTTTCCAAAAACCCCCGGGTGCTTTTGCCCTGCCTTCACCCAGCAATACATCTCATGGGACAGGCTGTCCTGGCACCCAGATCCTTCTCATCCCACCCACCCCAGCAGTACAGATGGGCTCTCTCAGACAACATCCCACAGTCCCAAAGAGGGAAGCGTGAGGATGTGAGCATGCAACATCCTTCTGCAGAGGGATGATCAGGTGGCTGCTGGAGAGGATCCACTCCCCAGCACGAGCTGCGTGGGTTGGGCGCCCTGCATGGCTCGTGCTGGGGAGCAGGTCCTCTCCAGCAGCCGACCCGGACCACCAGGTGATTGAGAAGCATCATTGGCCTCTCCAGCGCTCTCAGCCCCCCTTCTCCTCTGCTGATTGCAATCAACATCTCATTCATAGGCCTCTGTTTATCAATTTTCCAGGAGGTATCATGCTAATGAAGGAAGCCAGGCAATCAAGCAGGCTTCCAGAAGTAGGGAAAAGAAGGATAAGGAAGGAAGAAAGGGTTTCTGCTGTGTGAAAGATTGTAATAGGCAAGGCAGGATTGGAAGAAGTGAGGGGAGAGCCACATGGGGGGGCCCTGGGTTATATTCTGACCCACTATCAACCCTGCATCCCTTCCTGGTACAGCCATGAGGACAGAGATGCTGTCACCTGTTGGGCAACATCTGCAGCATCCTTGGCAGAGGTGCTGAGGTAGCTGTGGAAGGTGAGGATTCTGGCTACAGCACTGCAAGGAAGATTTACAGCTTCTGAGAAAGTTCAGGTCAACCTCTGAAGAGCACATTGATGAGCCTGAGGACACAGACTGCAACAAATTCTGTCCCAGGAAATGTAAGTGCCATACAAGCAAAGCCTCTATGCAGGTACTAGAGTTAAAATTGAGTGCCAAGTCCTTCGGGACACCCTCCTGGCTGTCTGCAGGTGGGCACCACCAGTGCCTGTGGTGGGTTTTCCAGTTCTCCATACCTGGCACAATGGTGAGATAAGTAGGATGGTTTGCTCCCTTCTGGCTGAGAGACCTAGAAGAAGAAGTACAATCCCCTGCCCCAAACCCTGCTCTGGCAGCAAGCCCAAAGCCCCCTTGGCCAAGGGGGTGTCAGGCTGCATCCCCTATCCCAGAGGCTGGAGCCCAGCAGGTCCATTCAGGCAGAGCCAGCAGCAGAAGGGTGGTTTGGTGCTGGATGGTGAGGCCAGTGGAATGACTGGCACTGTGTCCTCTCCATATCCTTGTGCTTTCAGCTGTCTCATTTACACAGACCAGGAGTGACGGCCTTGCCAGCCATGGCAGCTCTGAGCTGGCAGCACCTGGAGCCCTGTCCCAGCCCCCAATTTGCTCACCCATCAGTTAGCAGGGAAGATGCACAGGCGGGCAGGGTGGGGACTGCTTGCCCCAGAACCACGGCTCACTGAGGTGCCTTGCTCCCAGAGGGTGCAAGAGTGTTGAGAGGAGCTAGGAGCTGGGAAACTGGAGGCAAGGGTGTCTCCCCCTTGCCAACGCATCAGCCATAAAGGATTGTCCAGCAGGATTTGCAGACCCCAAGCTGCCCATAACATGCTGTTGGCAGCCTATTCTTATCCCTTCTGCAAGGCTGTGCTTGGTTGACTGCCCTCTGGCAAGGTCTGGCCCTGGCCTCACAGCAGATGAGAACAGGCTCTCTGTCACCTCCAACTGCTTGTTGGAACAAAGATGCTATGGGATAGCTGCCCATTCCCTGGCTGCTGGCTCCTCACTGCCAGGACTACAGGTTTAGGGATGATTTTTGAGGTAAAGTCTTATTCTTCAGAGTAGAAAGTCCCTTGGGGCAGGATTTCCAGCACTAGTGGACTGCGATCTCACAGGGGAAAGTGGGACCTGAGGGCAGCGCTGGGGCCGTGTAGCTGAGGACGTCTTGGTAGGAAGCAAAAGAGAAACAATGGCTTACAGGTGGCAATCAGGCAACAAATAACACAGTGAAAGACAGACGTGATTTCAGCCAGATGGAGAAACAGCAACAAACAATCTGTCTCTGGCAGAGGAAGCCCCAACAGCCCCAGCCACCAGAAAGAGGAGAGCATTTGTGGGACCATCCTTGAAAGGAGAGAGGAGCGGAGGCTTTGTCTGGCACCCAGCTGAGTTTTGAGCCAACCAGAGCTTTGACACCTCCTCACCCCACCCCAATCCCAGGGAACAACCCCTTTTACCCCAAAAGTTGGTTTTCGTGGCTCTGCAAGCTGCCTGCAGGACCCCATGTTGGCTAAGCCCCCACCACAGCTGATTGATGAATGGGCTTTTGACATGATTGATCTCATTGACAGTATGAAACATGGTAACTACCTGGTGCTGGCAGATTTTCCTAAGTGTAGCTCATGCAGGCTCAGGATGTTTGTGCCATTATTGTTTTTAACTCCATTGTTAATGACTAATCTATGCAAAGATTTGGCCTGGCCGCTTTGAAGGACAGGAGGCAGCCACTGCACTCATGCTGGAGATGGACCCTGCAAACAGAAAAGGGGATTTGTATCCATTTAATATTATTTTTAATTTTTTATTTTGAGTCTATTTATGGAGGTGAGCATCCTCCAGGCATTCCTGCTCACTCCATTGTCCCTTCAGCCCTGAGTGCTCAGCATTTCTAGGTGGTGATGACTTCAAACTATTTCAGGAGTTCTGCCCTGCCCACTCCCATTAACATCCATCACAGGTCGCATCTTTCCCCTAGCGAAAAAGAAGTCCAAACCTCTTCTGAAAATGTTTTCTCCCCAAATATCTACCATTTGCCAAACCTAAATTTCAGCCCGGAAACTTAACCACAATAAATGATCCTTTTTCTCCCAGATCCCCTTGGAGCACAGTCGGTATTTTCTTCTTTGAAAGCAGCCATCAGCTGAGACCTCATCAAGATCTTTCCAAGTAAAGAAGGAAAGAAATACAAATAAACCCTGCATCAAGGCATTGTAGCTGATGCTCAAGTCAGGGGATCATTTATTAAACAGCTAACAGGTAAAAGGGGGATCGGGTTAAGGGGGGAGGGGCATGGCAAAACAGGAGGGATTCGACAGCAAGGCAAAAATAGCCCCAAAATATGGCAAATGAGAAAATGGCAGTTGCCATCTCCCCAAGGATGAATTAAAAACCTGCTGGTGTAACTCAGCAGAGAGCCCAGGAAGCCAATGGAGTTCCAGAAATTTACAGTAACTGTTAGTTTGGCTCAATTTAAATAGTTCAGCTTTATGAATACCAGGAATATATGTGCAAAGGAGGAGAGGTGAGTTGGGAAGCTTTTATTTACACTGCAGCTTAGAAGCTGCTTAAACTGATTTGGAAGAAGGTGAATCATTAATTGCATCTTTAAGGAATTAAGCCGTTAATAATACTCCCCACAGTGGCAGTTTATAAATGCTCCTGTCAGAGTGGAACATGGAGCATCACAGAGGAAAGGTGGGGCGAGGGGGTAAAAGCCTGGAGAAAATTCTTCCCCTCACTCCTCTGTCTGTAAGATGAATTAAAGTTGCCATTTTTTCCTGCCATCCAGCTGTTCCTGACACCTGGATCTCAAATCAATATTATAATGACAGTACCACAGCCAAAAAATAAAAAAGGAAATAAAACCCCCACATATTACTATATGGAAAATATTTATATTACCTCCCTCTTTCCAGGGTACAGCCTGTTAATTGGGCACGAAGGGTAGGGTCTGCCTGGAGCCTGCAGGACTTGTTAGGGAAGCAGATGATAACATTGCAATGAAATTTGGCAAACGGGTGCTGCAAGGAGAAAGCAGTCCTGAGCAGTGCAGGACATCCTGTTGCATCCATCCATCCATCCATCCATCCATCCATCCATCCATCCATCCATCCATCTCTTTTTCCATCTTTTATTGCATCCATCTCTTCATGCATCCTGAAGACTCTATCACCAGAAGGTGCTTGCAGAAGTGGGATTCATAAGCAAACACCTGAATGGCCTTCACGCCACTTTCCCCAGTTAATCTCTCCCAGCCAGGTGAATCCAAGCCAGGGCTACAGGGATTAAACCAACAAAACCCTCCAGAGCCAGGAATTTTATGAAGAATTGAAACCATTGCACTACAAGACAGGAATAAGCCTCTAATATGGAGCTGGGAATGAAGAGCTGAGGGAAAAGCTGGTTCCTTCAGGGAACCTTTGGCTGAAAGAGGGATTTTGCCTTGGGAAAGTCTAATCCCTGGTGCGAGTGGTCATGGCAGGGCAGGGGCTGGCTGGTGGTATTGCCAAGCAACCCCAGCCCCAGGGGTGGCAGCAGCCCCTCCACTCCCACCCAGGATGGGGGCAAGAATATGTAATGTTTTGCTCATGCTCTCTTTGGGTGTTTTCCTGCACTTTATTCCATCAAAGGACAAACCCGTCACTCCTCACTTCTCCAATCACTCAAGCCATATGCCAGGACCTGCGTGCAAGGGAGCTCCACACTGATGCTCCCAAACTCTCCTCTTCTCCCAGTCACCCTCTGGGGTGGAAAATCAGCACCTGCAGAGCCCTGCCTTGTTTTCCATGATTAATCATTTTGCTTGAGAGCAGCAGGATTCCCACCTTCATCCNCAGCCATGTGTGAAGGCTGACATTAATCAGATAAATTCCTTTGCAGTAGCACCAACAATTTTTCTAAACCACAGTCTCCCTGGAGCTACTAATAATTACTCCAGATCCAGACATTAAAGCACCACAAAAAAAATGTTTTTAATTAAAAAATTAATTTTTCTGACAGACCCACTGACACTGAACTTGGAACAGCAAAGCATTCATCAGGAGGGAAAGGAGAGGGATAGCAATGACCTGCTCACAAGCCTCTGCTGGGAACGGGGCTATGAGAATGGTTGCATCCCTCATGGCTTTGGAGAAAATATCCCATCTCCTAATAATATCCCATAATATCCCTGCTCTGAACAACATGTCTCAAATGGGACAGAGTTGAGGTGATGCCCAGCTCCACGACTGAAATCCCAATTGCATCTTTCCCAAAAATGTGCTGTGTTGGCCAAGGGGACACGGAGCCAGGAAAGGACTATATCTCCAAATCCCATCTCCCTAAGCCCATGGGAATGAGATCATACTGGCGGAACATACCTAGCCCCATCAGGTGTAGGATGAACTCTACAGAGTCATCTCCTTCCCTGGAGGTAACTAAACCCTCCACCCAAGCTGGCACAGGAAAGGAAAGGGGAGAGGCAAATAAAACACATTGTTAGTGGAAAAAAATTCCGCTTTTTCAAAGGGGAAAAGAAGAAAAAAGATCCAGTTTGGGTGGCCAAGCTGAGATGCAGGCACAGTAACACAGTGCCTAGTGCTAAAAAAAAACCCTGAATTGTTGCTCTGGCAAGCTCTTTCACAATTCTTTGGGTTATAGCCCCAACTTTTTCTGACTAATGATAGCAATACTTGAGCTCTCCTTCACTCCAGCTGCCTCTCATCTCGGTGGGCTCAGGCTCAGAATATAATGAAACTCTTCCCTTCCCCTCAATAGCACCAGGGCTTGCAGAAGAGGGTAACGAACATCCCCATCTCACAGATTCTGGGGGTGTTTTACACAAGCCTGATGGAGAAACATGACCAACAGTGAGCCACTAAGAAAAGATGCTTTTTTGTGGGAGGATGAAAGGCAGGATGGGTCGAGACAGGGGGTGCATTAATTGGATATGGGAAAATACCTAAATATATACGTGAAGGGAGAAGCAGCAAGGCGTTCTTGCAGGATTGCATTCAGGAAAAGCTAAATTGATGGGCTTAGATAAAGATACTGAGTGCTGATTCCTCAGTTGTCAGTGGTGCTGCCAGCCTTCTGCAAAAGTCCCCAGAACTGCTGAAAGTATCCCCCGTACCTTCCCAAAGGGCCCCCAAGGCATCAAGATGGGAGAAATACCCACCTCCAGTGATAAGCCTGGGGGTCATGGCCTAAGAGCCCACAAATGAATTCAATGAAGTTAGTCCAGGAGATCTGGGAAATATAAAAGGTTGACTGAATTTGAGTTCCTTAACCTAGAGAAGAGATTGTCAAGGGCAAAACTGAGTCTGCAAATACAAAAGGTGATGGCTGCTAAGCGGGAGAGAAAGCCTGTTCCCTGCATCCAATATGTGGAGGAGAAGAAGGGATAGATTAGATGTTAGGAAACTCCTTTCCGGCAGCATTAGGGAAGACCTGGGCAGCCTGGAAGCCATAAGTGGGTAGTTTTAAATGAGGTAAGCTACATTTTTTTTGCAGCTACAACTAGAAGACCAGTTCCCAGGGCAGGTGGATAGCTGATATGTTGTGAATAGTTACACCAGTACCTCTTCCCACCACTCCTTGCAGCATCCAACACCCAAACACAGCAGCTTGGTCTCTGGCAGAGCAAAGATAGGAAGAGGAATATGACTTGATTTTCCATCAGCTCAACAAACAGGTGAGCAAAGAACCTTCAAAACCATTACCCTTCACATACAGCAAGCAGAGATTAACAGGGATTTATCTCAACACTCCCCTTGGTAAGCATCCTTATGCCCGAGCTGGAGGGATGTTGACTGTGGGGGAAAGGAACAGGGAAAACACCTGTGGAACTTTGAGAACCACAATCCATTGCTTTTCACCTCTCTTTGAGGAAAATTCAGCGGCTAAAGCTCTTTTGAAGACTTTGGACCTGTTGCTGCCTTCTCATGCCTCACTTATACATTATTATGGTGCATTTTCCCTCTTCTTTAAAAACAAACAAAAAAACCCCAAACCTAACAAAACTAACAACCAAGCCAAAACACACAAACAAAGAAAAAAATACCAAAAAACCCCACCAAGCCCAACCCTTACCTTTTCTGCTATGAGTGAAGAATACTTCTGCTCACCTGAAAGCCTTCAAAATCAATACGTAACCTACCTGTAAATAATCCCACACTTCAGGAAATTGCTTCAAATCACATCTATTCCTGGCTTCCCCCAGGAAATTCTCTTCTATACCTGTGTGTATCTGTCCTGGGAGCAGCAGGTTGATGGAGCAGATACATAAATACCCTCAGATAGAAGCCTGGCTCTGCCTCTCACCCACCTCACAGCTGGCCATGCCTCTCCTGGCTCCAACTCCAGATGATTTCCAGGTCTCCATCACTTCTTCACAAATTTTTTTCCCTGACCTCTTGAAATTAAATGATGTTAATTTATTTTGCAGAAAACTACACAATCTGCTGGCACTGGTTGCCAGCTGTGACCTCATCCCCCAGTGATTGCATTTGGGAGTAAATTAATAGAACCAGTTCATTAATTAATTGCAACTAACTTGTGCGGTGAACTGGACACATCTCTCATGTTCATGGACTGCCCAGAAACTGCTCCAGATTCCTGCTCAGGAAGAACATACTATGTTTTAATTTTACTGAGTGGTTTGGACAAACAATTCCCAGTGTTCCAGCTGTTAGCAAACAGCAAACCCTTAATTAACCCCTGTTCAGCTCCTATATCTGACCCCCTCAAAAAAAGGGAAACCCTTAAAACAGCATCCCCAGGCATCAAAGCTTCTTTAGCCAAGGATAATGCTGAGCATCTTGGATGCTCCTATATCCTATTGTAGGAGCTGGCAGCAAGTGAATGTTCCAGAAAAACCTCTAAACACTCATATATTCTGAGTTTATACACTGGGCTTACCACCGAATCTTATTTGCTGGCGTGGTTTGGGGTTTTTCTTCTCCTTCCTTCTCCCTGAGAGAACTTAATAAATTTTTGAAATCATCAAAAAGAAACGTAGCTTTAACACGTAGAAAGCACGGTTAAGTTACTTCCTGGCAATATAAACTAACGCTGTAAAGTAAAACCTTTCCCTGCCATAACACAAGGCAGAAATGAGGGTTTTGGAGGCGAGGGAGCAGGAGTGGCCTCACCTCAGCTCTCCCATCTCTGGCAGCCAGACAAGCCTAGAAAGCCTGTGACTGGCTGATGGTTGGTATGGGGATGTCTGCCATACACAGCAATTTCAGCTCTTCTCATTACAATGGTTGTCTCTGCATGACCCCTCTCCGAGGCAGGCAGCAGCTTGATGAAGCACAACAACACAAATGCACGAGGCAGCCACAATAAGGAACTGTTAGAGGCAGGATTACCCACCTCCTCCCCTTTCTCTTTTCATCTGTTAATAATGTTTTGTCCAGTGTTAGAGAAATGGGAGAACTCCCTTCAAACCCCGAGGGAGAAAGCTGGTAGCACTCACAGCTGGAGGACCAGGAAAGGAGGCAGGCAGGACAGGGATGGATGCAAGCAGGATATAGGCAGGACCAGAGTAACACTGATTCAGGCAGGACCTGAGCAAGAAGAAGGAAGGATTAGGGCAGAGTCAAAGCAGGATACAAGCAGGACCAGGAATGGACACAGGTAGAACCAGGTAGGATGCAGGCAGAAGTGGAGATGGATACAGGTAGTAACAAGGAGAGATATAGGTGGGACTATGGATGGATGCAGGCAGCATTTCCATGGCAACACAAAAAAAAAAGCAGCATGGCCACAGCTCAAAATGGAGAAGGGGGTCAGGAGAAATTTTTCATACTGGGGAGGGCACAGGAACACAGGTTCTCCCATACAAGGGAGAAGTTTGAGTTCCCACCACAGAATGCAGCACCTACAAAACCCTTCCACCATGGCAGCTTTGGGTGCCATGGGGACCTCACATGTAGGTCCTGGTGATGGGGTCCCTCACCTTTCCCCAATGCCAGGAAGCTGTGGGTAATTGTGATGCAGAGAGCCAAGGCTGTACTGTGCCCTTGATTTACTCTCTCCAGCCTCCTGCTTTCTAAATCTCACTTTATTAGTATTACCACACAGCAGAGTGCAATTAGCAGTATATTAGCAATAAAAAAGCAGCCAGAGCCAGAAGTACCGCAGGTTATGGTTTTAAATTCTGCATCTGACAGGTTGACTGTGGACACATACTCTCCCTTGTGAGCCACAGTCCAGGTTGCAGTGTCACCCTTCCCCATGGGCAAGGGGAACTCCAGCAGATAACCCCCCCTCTCCAGAGCTTTTATGGGCACTGCAGCAGAGCTCACACTAGTCCTGGCCACATTTAACTGTTTATATTGATTACTCTGTCAGCTCATTTTAATAATTAAAGCCAGATGGAGTTCTTTTAATTGTTTAAGGGAACTGCATCGGGAGCATCCCCAAAGCTGTATGGCTTTGGCAGAAGAGTTCAGGAGAAACTGGGCAGCTTTTGCTGTCAAATCTTCCTTTCAGTGACACCTGCCACCCTATGCAGTACCTCCCATGTCTCCACTGCCAGAGTTGTGGTGGTGGAATCAGCACAGTTCCCACCCCAGGGCACACTGGTAGGAATAATTACTCTTGTACGCTGGTGCCATCCCTTATATAAACAGCATTAAAGCTGCCAGTCAGCTGCAAGCCTGATAAACAGCAGCAAATAAATGAACCCAGTGCCATTAGCCCAATATTCCAGTGTGGATAGGGATGGGGAGGCCCAGCATCCAGCACCACCTTGGCATCATGACGCTCAGCTCCTACTTCAAATGTCACCCACCTGTCAGGCAGAGGAGAACTCTAACATCAGATCTCTTGCCAGGGGCCTCTAGCTTCTTAAAATGGATGGGCGACACCAGCTCAACTCTGGTTACTTGTTATTCCATCGTCTTTTCAAAGGGAGTAAAATATTCTTGGCATGGTGCTGGTTATGCACTCCTGCCATCATGCAGGGATGAGTTATCTTTACAGAAAGAAGCGTAGATTAATATGTCAAATGAAAATGAACTACTGGCAGAATAAGGTGAAAATGCAATGGCCAATGACAAGAGAGAAAAGGAGGAGAAAAAAAGAAAACTAAGCTACTTGGGAGGACAGGAACATTAAAAATTGAGGAAGTGATCAGCATTGATGAAGTTGGATAGAGTTAAAACACCATACACAAGGTATGGACCTTCTTCTCCTGCTCAGAGCAGAGCACCACCCCAGTATGGCTGGAGATTGTCCTTGAGACCTGGTCCCAGCCATCACCACAACAGCCCACGGGTAAAGGAGGTTCCCCGGGCACAATTTAGCAGCTGGAGGGAACTTGGAGTGCTCTCCCTTTGCAGCACACCACCTCTGACACTGGATATGTTCAAAACCTCATGCTCCAGGCTGCTTTGAAGCATCTGGACCAGCTGCAGAAGATGTTGGCAGCAGGACACTCCATTTGGTCTCCATCTCACCAGTAGATGTGTGCCCCCCTTTTCCCAGAACCACCAGTTCCCTGCTCCATGTTCTTGGCACCCCAACATCCAGTCCTGCTGTGCTTTCCCATCTCCAGAGCAACCCACCAGAAATAAATATTTTTCCAAGCAGGAATGTGTGTGCTCCAGCAGTGTGTCATGGACACCTCACAATTTACAGGTGTTTATGGTCTGGGATGAAGAGTTGAGCCAAGTTGGTTTTATGTAGACATATTTCCAGTACCTGGAAATAACTATTTATACTGTCCCAGTGTTTTGACATTCTTAGGTGCCTGGATTTTGATAGACCAAGCCCATGAGCAGCAGGCTGGCAGATTTCTATTTCCTCTCCTTTCAGAAGATTCCTATGCTCAAGCACCACAATGGGGATGCAAAGTCACGATGCTGGGCAGGGTCCTGGAGCCTCCCCTGCCCTCCAGCTCCTCAGCATGAAAAAGAGGCCAAAAAGATCCCTGTCCCTGCCTGCTGCTTGCTTTCTTTCTCAGAGATAAGAATGAATTAAATTTCCCTGCCTTTGTAACTGTCTTGGAATTTATCAGCTCCCTCCGCCACAGGATCCATCTGATCTAAGGGGGGGGGGGGGGGGGGAGGGGAGAAGGTAACATGGACATATTCCATTACATATGTCCTAATATTGTAGGTGTAATATCACCCTTGAGCACTGAGCAAATTACAACAGGAATATTTGCAGTGTTGCTTCTTCATTCCCCAATCCACTGCTGCCACAGCACCGTGCAGCACTGCCAGAACAGGCAGCGGCCAGCCTAATGCCCAGGGGAACCTCCATCCTGTAAATCTGATGGGCCTCCCATCCTCTCACTTGGGTTTATGGTCATGCAGGAGCTTAGACAGCAGAATAAGGGATAGCTCCCTCCAAAAACCCATCAGTAATTTGGCTTCCCCCTGCTCTCTTGGACTTTGAGAGTCAACAGGACACTTTCAGGCCCGCAGGAGTTGGCTCACCTATGTCACAGTGCTAGGAACAAGAAACAGAGGCTGCTATCAGCCAGAGGAAGAGGATCAAACTGTCCCATCCTCATGGGACACATAATGTCATTCAGAGCCACCCTGCTCTGACCCCCCACCATCCCTACCTACCCTGCTCAAGAGCTTCAGCCCTTGGAGACCCAATGCCTAGGCAAGCATCATCCTCCTGGCTCAGCATTAGGTACTCCGTGCCTTCCACTCTGCCCTTGCCTGCCAAGGGGTGGCAGGACTGTAAAAGTCTTTGTTGAAGGGACCTACCATGAATCACTTTGAATTTGCAGCTGAACTGTGGGAAAGGGAATTCTGTAACTCTCAGGAGACAGGCTGGCACGGAGCAAACATCCATCAAGCACAAATTCTAGATTATTTAGCATGACTGGATCTTGCCAAGTGAAACACCCCCTTGTACCAGGCAGTCTGCAAATGGATTTACCAATGAGGACTTGTTTAGCAAATGGAAAGCCTCTGTCTTGCTTGTCAGAGGAAATTGGGATGTTTATTCCCCGCTCTTGTCCACAGGATAAGCCCAGCATCTGGCAGAGGATGGATCTCAGCTCTTGGCACAGTCCCATGTGGATCCCAGATCCTGGAGCCAGAGGAGTCCGGCAGCAGTGCCGAACAACTCTTTTATGAGTGGCACTTAATTATTCACCCTTTTAAAATGTTTTGCATTATAAACCTGGGATGGAGCAAAGAAAGGTGATTATTCTGCCACGCAATCTCTCATGCTGGAGTCCAGTGGTGTGTGCAGGGCACAGTGGCCAGTCTGAGGATCCCATATAAGCCAGCATCCAGCCTTGTTCACACCTGCAGTGTGACTTTGCTCTGAATTAAGACCCATTTAGGAAGACTTAGAGAGGCGAGACATACCTCAGACAAGTATCAGAGCCAGTAGCATCCATCATCAAACTGATGTGTCTTCAACACTGACAGCCTTATATCAAGGCAAAGGAAGGGTAAGGAGATGCTCTGCAAACCTCAGCCTGAGTGGTCACAGGGGTCCCTGTGATATACAAGAGCCATCTTCCCCAGCCACAGGCTGCATTTTGCCCACCCTAAGTCCTGGCCACGCTAGGCTGTTGATCCCACACTTTGGGAACATCTATTGTCTGCTTGGTTCCATAGCAGCTGATTTTAGGAGCAGATGAGTGGGATGGATCAAGAGATAAACAAAGCCACAGCTAAGTAACCTTATACTTAAGCACACATGGCAATGTTTCCTGAACTAGGGAGGGATTTGAGCTTTTACTTTTAAGGCAGGACTTGCAAATCCCAGAAAATCTGAGCAACCTGGTCTAGTGGAATGTTCCCTGACCACGGCAGGGGTGTTGGAACTGGGTGATTTTTAAGGTCCCTTCTAACCCAAACCATTCTGGGATTCTATCATCCGAGCCATGCCAACAAGTTTCCCAAACTCTTCAGCCCTTGCGGAGAGAGAAACTGATTCAATCTACTCAAATGCTGACTTTTTAGGATGGTTTTTTGAGTTCACTCAGAACCTGGAGACTTTATATCAGTTCTTTGCCAGTTTCCTTAAATTGGTAGTAATAATTGAGAGAGACAAAGTCTGTGATTTCTGCTTTGCACATCGGAAGTAGAACAATCTTTTGTTCATTTACTGTGACAACTGCAGTTCAAATTCAATTATTTATGATAATGTCCCAAGGCACATTAGGGAATATTCCCTTAGTTCATAAAAAATAATGATGTCTTGGTACGGAGTGGCATCCAGCTACAGGCTGTGCTACTGCACTGGTGGAGGCACATGTAGCTCCATGAATGGAGCAGGCTTCAGTTGTCACTCCTCATCTGTCCAGTGGCTCAGGGGCTCTGCCCAGCACAATCCACCAGAGCCATCCAAGCCATCCACAGCAAACTGGTACGCATGCCATACTCTGTCCAGAGTCCAAGATGGGATCCCTGCAGTCAGGATAGAGGGGAAAAGGGTGAGGACATCAGCAGGGTCACTCCACCAGCACTCTAAGCTGCTGCAGCCTCTGCATGAGAAGCCAATGCTCCTCTCCAAAAGCCCTAGCTCCCCTGTCTGGTTAATGGATGTAGCCATGTGTGTATTTTTATTCCCCACTCCTGAAATACAGCCTGGGAGCCCCATCCTCTCCTGGAGCTGCTCTCATTCATGTTTCCTCCTTGTCCTTGTATAAGCAGCCACTGCCCCACCCCAGTATGCCTTCCAGCACTTTTTACTATGCCATTCTCCATTAGACACAAGGATTAAGAAAGACAGTTGGTATTTCATCATTAAATGTCTCACATCCAATATATTTATTATTATTTTCCACGGATTAGAAGCTCTGATTCCATCGGTTCAGAATAGTTACGGATTTTTTCCCTCCCCATCTTCAAGATGTAGCACAGTTTCTCCTAAGATCTGCTACAATCAAAGGACTAGGAGCATCCTTTGCATATGCAGGAAGGTTTTTTTCCTGCTCTCCCTCTCTGAGTGAGCATGCTTTGAAACCCTGACTTCCAGCTCCACTATACTGCCTGTACCTGACCTGGTTTAATTTTAGTCTTGCCCAAATCTGTCACCAGCTCATTTAGCTCCAGCACTAAGAGTTCTCTATGGAATTGGCCACAAGTCAGCTCACATACTTTTATTACAATTACAGAGTCTACACATATCCTACACTTCTGACTCAGCTCATGGATGCTGGACACCTTCCCTTTCAGAATTGCAAACTCTGTCTCCTCCAGCCAACTGGCACTGCTGGGATAGAGGACAAGAGTTGCACCCCAGGCACAGCTCCTCTTCTCTCACAGCACAAATGTCAACATCAGAATTTGCATCATATCCACGACTTCACAGGCTGCAGAGAAACTAAAAGGTGGATATAGTCTTTTGGGTTATTTCCAGCTTTTCTGACATGGCAAATGATATCCCAGAATGAGGTGACCCAGCTGCCCAGTTACAGCCACAATGGGCAAAGAAAGACATAAGAGCACAAAAAAATCCACTGAATATTCATTTAAAAACTTACTCAAATATTCCCAAGGTAAATGTGGCTCTATATTAATTTCACTCTGCACACCAAGCACAATGTTATTGCAGAGAGAAAGATGCATAACTGGATGAAAATGGGTTTGGGGTTCTCTCACCAGCAAGAAGACAAAGACCCCCAGTATGCTGCCGCCCTGCACCTCTTCCACCACACGCGCTGAAGGACCACTTTCCCCCCAGCAGGACTGGGGCAGTAGGTCCCACCAGGTTTGGAGGAGCAAGCAGTTCCTTTTGATTTGTGTTTTTCCAGAGGTATGGAAAAACAACTCTGAAAATAGCCACGTAAATAATCTCAGTGGACATTCAATACAATTAGTTTTGTTGACCTCAGAGGCAAGGCTTTAGCTGAGTCTCACAAGTCATGAAGAGCATGGCAACATAATTAACCAATGAAATCTGTAGCAGTGAATTCCAAAAGGAAGCAGACCTTCACCGAATAGACCCAACCATTCAAGCTCCTCTTTCAGTCCCCAGCTCCTCCTTCACCAATACTCTGGCTTATCAGCACACCAGGTCACCTTTCCTTGCAGCAGATCCCAGTTTGTTCCATTCCATTGATACCTTTTCCATCCATTCCCATTCCTCACACCCTGCAGTTTTGTGCAGGTTGTAACTGGAATGGTGGCCATGTTTGCAGGCATATTTGTCATCGAGCACATCTTTCTGTCCACTCTGTAACATGAGACCTTTGCCTATGGATGCATTAGTCATCCCAATGTGCTGCTCTGGCACTGATGTCCACTTGAGCCGTGCTGGATTGCCTGGGAGATTAATGAGTTCATATCTTTAATGGCTCTTCCAATATTTGTGGCCAGCTCCATCCCTGCATCATTGGACCTCTCCCATACCAGGGGGTCTCTAATTGCAGCATGATATGTTGGTTTATCTGGCTGATCTCCAATCTGTCAGCCAAGCCCTCAAATCAACA
Organism: Serilophus lunatus; assembly: GCA_013399895.1. NCBI lineage: Eukaryota > Metazoa > Chordata > Aves > Passeriformes > Eurylaimidae > Serilophus > Serilophus lunatus. The sequence continues at coordinate 164,158 of VXBA01001356.1, forward strand.
CTTGGGGGACCAATTCACTTCGGTGACACCTCAGACAGCTCTGCACATTCCGAGGAGCAGGGATGGGGATGGGATGGAGGGGGCACTGAGTACCAGGATGTGGCCACCAACCCAACACAGCTCTCTGCATCTGCATCCCATTGCAGGGGCTCCAGCAGCAAAAAGAGGACACAAAGAACTGGAAATGGGCAATTTTAGGAATAAGCAGAGGAGCTTCAGAAAGGCAGGCAGCTTCTGCCTGGTATCAGGGAGTTTTGGACCTCTACCTCCTCTAAATCAGCTCTGGATTCCTTCCATGCTTAGGGGTCAGCTGCTGGCTGGCTGGTTGGATCTTCTTATTTCCCATAAATCAGATCTCCTCACTTTCCACCTGTAAATTTGGAGCACCCTATGCTCTGCCGGTTAAAGACACCTCATGCTACTTGGGATGGTGGTTGGGCCTCTCTGTCCCATTCCAGGGGGAAGGTGGTTATCTCAGCTCTTCTCACATCCCATTGACACCAATATGAACCAGCAGTGACAAAACAATCCCCAATCAGGAGGGGTGTGGGGAAGGGCCAGGGCTGAGTTGTATCCAGCCCTCCCTCCACCATGGTGAGGATGCTGCAGCTCATTCCCCATCCTGCTCTGTGTTCAGTGGCTTGTTTCCCTCCAGGCTCAGAGCATATTTCAGCCATCCCAGTGTCTCAGTGCTTCTAATCTCTTCGGGAACATTGCTGAGAAACAGAATTTCAAGCCTCCCAAGATGTGACATGACTTGTAATTTTAGGCAGAGGTGAGAGCCTACCACTCAAGGAACAGAAAATAAACAGCCTCTGCATGATTCTGCTCCCAGCTCTCCTTCCTATGATGCTCCCCCTTTAAAAAGTGGGGCTGAAGACTCTGGGCAGTCTCTTCCTGTAGGAGGGAACTTCTGGCCTCAAGTCCTTGCACTCACTACCCCAAAACAACAAATTAGAGGCTTGGAAATGACCTGGATGAGGAGTGAGAGATGTGGGGCACAGGGACTACAGGCAGTGAGGAGGCTGGAGGGCACAGACAGAGAAGCGTTCTGGGCCACAGCAACCAGCCCAGAGAAGCCACAGAAGCCATTTCGGAGCAGCATCTGCACAGCAAGAGAGTGTGCAGTACATTCAGGAGTGCCACCTGCTGGGCCCAGCCCTGCTCCCCACCCCACCAAGATCCCCCCAAAACCAGTCAGAGTGCTTGTTCCCCAGAGCAGGATCCCTCTGCAGGGACCCAGGCAGCCTCAAACCCCATTGCACCCCAAAATCCTACCTGCTGATTGGCTCTAAACCCCTTTTGCCAAATCAGCTTCCACAGATCCACTTTGATTACCTCTCAATAGAAAGAGCTGTAGGATCAGACCAATGCACCAACTCTCAGCCATGGTCTCCAGCTAAGCAACTTGCAGGAACACTCCTCAGGTTGAGCTGCTGAGGCAGAGGCTGCCCACAGCAGCACCAGATAGTGATGCTGGCAAACATTGTCCAGTTTCCCAGCATTCTGGTGCACAATGCTGAAACAAGAGAAATAATGCTGGCAATTAGCCTTGACATTTCTGGGACCAAACCACGGGGGAGGTGGAAGAGTGGGATACAAGTCGGAGACATTAATTCTCAGCATCAGGCAAAGCCAGTTAAACATCTCAAATTTCATTCTTTAAAAAAAAAAAATAAAAAAATCCAAAATACACAAAAGCCAAATTCAGAGATGAGCCAAGCCAATCTAGGAAGGCTGGCACCTGGGGAAGGTGGCAGTCAGGCCAGCTGTGCTCCTGTGTCTCTGCCCTGCTCCCAGCGCTCTTGCAGTGTGTAGTCAACAGGTAGGTCCTCTCTCAAACCATGCCCCAGCTCCATTCCCTATTCATCCCTGTATCCAACTCCATCCCATGCCAGGATCCATCTCCCCAGGCACCTTCCAGGTAACACTCCCCCTGTCCCCTCATCTCCCCCTCCCTGCCCCATAATCCCTATGCCCAAAGCAGTTTAGTCCTCTCAGGCTTCTCTACCATTCTCATTTAATTTCCATTAATCTATTTTAACCACAAAACATTCACAAGTCACTCCAGCACAAAACTATTAAAGACTCCCTAAATTTAGTGACTTACCCTGTGCCAGTGCCAGCCCTTCTGTAGGATGCTCCTTTCCCCCCAAGGCTGGAGCCATGCTGGAAAATCACGTGTGGGGAGTCAGTGACAGTATTCCCAAAACCAGAATTTGAACAAGATACATGGAGCTTGCAATATAATTGAATTTCCAGTTTTCTGAATCCCATTTTCAGGTTTCTGGACTGGATTTCAGTCATTTTCTTTCTAGAGCTGATAGGAAATGGCTTTGTCATCCAAAAGAGCTGTTGTCCTTGGGCAGTCACACTGCAAAGACATAGAGATGGTCAAGAAAGGCTTAAAGGAAAGGATGAGAGTCAAACCCATCCCATCAGATACCCTGACTGGATTCAGTCATCAGGGTTTCTTTCATTTTCTGTCTTTAGATGTTGCACTGCAAACTCACATTTCCCAGGCAAAATGTGGGAGGATTGCTTCAAAATACATTTTGGCTGCTTACAAATCACCAAAATGGGACATTCTGGAGCACTTCTGGACACCTGCTTTCAAACTGGGGAGATTTATCAAGCCTGACCTTCCCCATACACACTTTCTATTTGACAAAGCAGCAGTTTCCAACAAATATAACCCAAGGCTACTCTGAAAATCTATCTTCACAGCTGCTCCCCCAGCCTGCTCTCTCCTTTCCTCCTGGCTGATTCATCCTTTCCTCCTCATGTCTTACTCTTCCTCTTCAACTTCAGTTCTTCCTGATGTGGTTACTCCCCAAGTCTGGGTTGCCTGGGGATCATCATTCAGCAGAAAAACCTGATTTCTTGATCCCTTCTCCACACATGTCCTGGTAGCCTTGGCTTTCACAGTAAAATCTTCTGGGGTGTTGCTGGCCCTTATAACAAGATAGAAAATAAAAATGATGGTTTATCTGTACAAGAATTGAATTGGATGTGCCTCCCTGAGAGTACGCCGAATGAGCCGAGTCTGTAACAGTAGGGAACTTTTGCCCATTTAAGGAGATATCATGGGAAAACGAATGCATGATTTTGTGGAAACAGGTACAGCTCCTGAACTGGGGGCTCTGATGGGCATAAGAGAGTGTGGAAACGTCTATGGTGAGGGGGACCCATGTATGCCAGGTCAGCTGGAGAGATGGAAAACGTGTAGGAATGGATGAGGTTGAGAGGCATTGGCTGGAGAAGGCTGAAGAGGGGTTGAAGACACCCCATGCCTCAGGTATAGGGGCTCTTCTCTCACCCAAAATACTTTTGCCCCATTTCCTTCTCCAACTAGTCGATCTTTCCTGGCTCTTGTCCCATTTCTATCATTTTTACTTCGCTCTCTCTATTCACAGTGTGAGTCGCACACCAAACAGCAGCAACACATCAAGTGGAAACACAAGAGAGACTATGTTGTTACTTTTTTCAAGAAAACAGTTCTATTTGTGTCATGTCAGTAGATGACAGTTTTCCAAGGCCTTGGTGGAGCTGCTGGTGGGCTACAGGATCCTAGCAGGAGGCGAGCCTAACTCTGGGCTGCTGAGCTACCACTAGCCCTGACATTTTTTATATGCCCTGAGAGCAGGTCTCTCACATCTCATGAACACCACCTGTGGCTTCACTGAAGCTTCATACACCCTTATTGGGTGCTCCAGTCTTACCAGCACCTCCTCACACACAGCGCATCTGTGGTTTTACTAGTACTTGAAGCTTGAAGAGTCTTGAGATGCCTCAGGAGTTTTTTTCATGGGTAAATAGACCTTTTTCTTCCATGTCACTGGCTCGGCTCCAGCCCAGGGTCAATAGAGACAGAAAGTCATTTGCCAACTGATGAATTCCTGTAGGGAATTGATCTTACTCTAGTTATGAGGAGACAGATGTTCACACTGCAGCTGTACTCCTGTCGCACCAATGCTAACCAGCACCTTTTACTGAGGCAAGGTGATTTCCTTCTCACTAAGGCAAATCTAAGTACACCCAGGTGCAGTATTTCTGGGAGCATCTCCTCCAGTGCCTTGTGCCTTCATAGAAAAAAGGCAGCAACTTTTTTTCCTTCACACGAGCACATGACCAGGATTCTCCACACCTCCAGTTTCTAATGGGAATCAGCTCTGGCTGGTGGGACAGGGGATGTTTGGAGAAGCCTTGCCCAGTTTGGGGAGAAACTCGTCTCCATGACCTTCTCTCTGACTATGCATTTACTGTATTCACAGAAAAATGTCACATCCTGGGCTTCACAGCTGGTCTTCATTCCTCATTCCTGCACGTCTTTGTAGACTAATATAGCTCATGGAAACCCTTAACACTTCACCCTCCAGAAGTAAAAGCCACTGATCTGAGCAGAAATCACCCTGTGGCCATCTCCCTCTTGTGTTAGTGGAGTATGGACACCAGAGAGTCCCCACATGCTACTGAAGAGACAGTTGCTGCCCCAAAAGTCTCAGCTTTGATGCTGGATAAATGAAGCCTCCTTGCTGAGGGACCTGCGTCCTTCTAGCACCAGTCAGGATATCCTCTGTGGACATTTCAGTGGAGAGAAGGCAGAGAGCATGGGAAGAAGCCAAGAAAAAAGCTGGCAGGTAAGGGGTAAGGTGAGGCTGGTGTCACAAAGGAGAAAAGGACAGAAAAACAAATGTGTCCTTGAGGACCCACCATATCCAGCCTTGCTCCATGGAGGAAATGGCCCTGCTCTCTCCCAGGGGGATAGATCCTTCTAGAAATAAGGCCCTTGTTACTATGGTGATTAGTATTGCCTTGCAAATACGACCATGTGCGACAAGATGGTTGTGACAGTGGTGAGCAAGCAGAGAGGCAAGAGATTATTCTGGCCATCCCAAGCCCTCCGCAACAGAGGTGGCCCAGAAGAGAACCCTGGCAGCAGCCCTCTGCCAGCCCCTAGTGACACGGCTTCCACTGACAAGCAGGTTTAATTGAATGTTTCTCTCTTCATGTTTCTCTTTCCAGCAAATAAAACCAGAGCAAGATAAAAATATATGATGCTTAAAGGGGACACTGCCAAGGATTTTTTATCGGGTTTAATTTGTGTTTTACTCTGTTTGTCTGCATCGCTGGGACTGCAAAATAGCATTTTTATCTTTTTATTTCCTTTCTATAGTTTTGTCATGTCCTCAGCTGGCAACTAGAGATGCAGGCCTCTTGTCCCACTGCTGTGCCCTAGGCTGCTCCAACAAACATAAAGAGGTGCAGGTAGCCCTGAAAACTATACCAGGGCAATGTGTCTCAGTCTTGTGGTTACTATGGCAAACCCGAAGGCTTCATTTAAACACTACTTCCTGGAATTAATAACTGAAAGGAGGATATTAGCTTTTGGATAAAACCACAATTCTTGAAAGATCCCAGCTATTCTGCTCCATAAATTTTGATATAATTTATTGCTCTCAGCCACATCAGGACCAGAAGGTAGAAATCCAAGGCACTTGTTTCCTTCTCAGGACAAACTAATGTCAAGGTAGAAATAGTCTAGAATTCCCCTCAACCTCTACTTAGAGCACCAGAACCAGCCCAGTTTTTCTCCTCCCTGCTTGGGCCCTTCTAATTTCCCTAGCCACAGTGATAAATGGCTGTGCCGGTAAAGTGACGTCTTTCTAATCTGCTTCAAGACAGATGGTTTCCGCTGCCAGATGAGAAATCCCCCAACAAAGCCTGTCTGGGAAACCACAGCACAGGAAGCTGGGGCAGTGGGAAATGGGGGGTTATCACATCTTTTTCCACTTACCCATCCACTCATTAGATATGGATGAATAGAGCTTTGGGGGCTCTAGGTATCATGAGCCTGGCTGGGGCTGGAGTGATGGAGCACAAGCATTTTCCCCTGCCAGCTCGGTACACCTGGAGAAACCACTATATTCCCAGGTAAAGAAGCTGTCTCTGCCTTTCCCTGAGAAGCTGAATAGAGAACAGCAGGGGAAGCAGCAGCCAGGGTGTTACACTGCTGTTGTTCCAGTGTGTGCTCCTGGCAGCCTGCACATCTGTGCTTGGGAGAGAAGATCCTTGCAGATGCATATCTGCCCGGTCTGGCTTGGTGACACCAGAGACTGACCACAAGGGGCCAAACAGCAGCAAGGCTGTTTGGGAGGAAAAACAGCACATAAGAGCAGAAATGGGTCTTTAGAAGGACACAGAAGGCTCATACGTTTCATTTTCAGCTGGTCTTTCCTGGGACAGGCTGCCACCAATGCCTGCAAGGTGGAGGAGCTATGAGGGCACCTGTATCAAGAACAAAAACAGGAGGGACTCTGAAGGCTCTGGGTCTGTGTCACCCAGGCTGGGAGTCACCACAGGGTTTGGTAATGGGCTGGCCTTGGGCATGGCCACCTGTCCCACCTGGCTCCATCTTAATTATTTCTCCCTATCACAGTTTCTCCCCTTTTTCCACACAATCACCTTAGTTCTCCACAGAGTACCTCCTCTCCAGCAGACGTGTTCCCACAACAGCCCCAGCACTCACCCCTGCATTGCTCAGCTCTGAAGAAAGGACACTTCACCCTCCACTAGGATGCAGTTCCAGCTGGAACGGGCTACAGGGTCATGCATCATGTCATCAGGCCAACTCCTTCCTTTTTTCCTTTGGTGCAGCCCTACATCCACACCTAAACATGCTCATGTCTGACCTCCAGCCATTATCAGTAGACAGCAGCTACTGGATGACCAGCTCAGGCAGACCCTCCACCTGCACATCACGACCTCCAAATCTAAACTACCTCCAATTTCCCTTCTGGATAGTGCAAAGGTGGACTCGAGTCCTGGCATACCCTGCTTGCTCCAGAAGTGAAGAACAAAAGATCACCAGGAGCTCTGGTCTTCCAGGGATACTTCCCCAGGGCAGGCTAGAGCTGCCAGACCTCTTCCCATTCTCATTTCCCAGGGTGGAGGTTGCTGCATGGTAGAAGCCCAGCAGCTCCGGCAGTGCTCCTAAGCCCACCACCCACACCAGCTTGGAAGGAAGACCCTCCCAAACTAGTTCCCCTGGGACTGGGAGAGACAACGTCCCGGGTTGGCAGCCGGACCTGCATGGCCCCTACCTGTCTCAAACCCCCACCGAGCATCCATTCATCCCTCCTGTCCCCGGCCGGGGCATGCCAGCGCAGAGCGCTGCTGCCACCTCCTGGGCAGCAGCCGCTGCCAGTGGCTCCCCAGCCCTTCTGCAGCCCTGCCCGCTGTAGAAGAGTCCTTACAGCCCCTGCGAGACCTGGGCATCATGAGAACGTGCTCGGTATCCAGCCGAACCGAGATGGCCCAGACACACTCCCACACTGGTACTGTATGCATTTTCCTCACCTCCCACTCTGCTCCCAGTGCACTGCCAGCTAAAGCCAGCCAGAGCCTGCCACGGCCTTGGGCTGGTTTTAGTGAAATTTAGGTCTAGCTTGGTGAGGAAGGACATTTCTTTAACCAGACACTGTGCTTGTGGCATAGAATTGCAGGACAAGAGGGAATGGCTTCAAACTGACAGAGGGCATGGTTAGATTGGATATTAAGATTATTGGATTATCTCTGGCATAGGCTGCCCAGAGAAGCTGTGGCTTCCTGATGGATGTGTTCAAAGTCAGGTTGGAATGGGGCTTCAAGGAACCTGGTCTAGTGGAAGTTGTCCCTACCCATGGCAGGGGGTTGGAACTGCATGACCTTTAAAGTCCCTTCCAACCCAAGGCCCTCTATAATTCTACTATCACAAGGTTCCCAAGACCAAGCCTAGCTCTGCCACAGCCCAGTTAGATCCCAAGACATCACTGGACACTCAAAATAAGCCTGAGCAGCCAGCTCAGCTCACCACCACTCCGCTGAATGCTCCAAGCCCTCCCCACACCCTCAGAGAATTCCACGCTCACACAGCAGAGAACTCGCTCCTTGAGAGTACATCAGCCAATATTTATCCAGTGTTAAAAGCTGGTTCCTCTGTCTGACAAGCCCTAGAGAATCCAGTGAGCCTGCTGGCTCCAAATCACAACTCGGTTCCTCTTCCAAAGCATCCTAAACCCAGGCTAAAAATAAATGGGTTTTATTGATTGGCTTTTTTAAAACTAATGCTGGGGAGTGATGAGTTCTGTGCTCAAGGAAGAGCAAAGAGTATTAGTCACATGGAAGTACAGTCACAACCCTCCAAACGCCCCATGGATGTAAATAAAGCCCATCTCACACCCAACCCCTTGCACAAGGCCTGGGGAAGCAGCAGCAGAGCTGTGGGGCTGATTCACAGGGTCCAGCACAATTCCAAAACCCCAGCACAGAGGTAGCCCCCCAGCAAGTGACATTCTGAGGACTCAGAACCCTATTCCTGAACACAGGCCACATGTGAGGTGCTCAGGTAGAAACACCTCAAAGTAGGACCAATTCAACAGAGAGGAAATGTTTGCTCACCATGCTGGGGACACATCCTCAACCTGATCCTCAGAGGGCAAGGGACTCCCCCAGACTGAGTAACAGGAGCAGTCCCTCTGCACAGGCCAAACACCACAGTGCAGCCCTAGTGAGAAGAAGTAATAGCTGAAGGCACCTGAGCTTAAAAGCAGCCCAGTGTGGTAGGGTGCTGGAAGGTGTGGGCGAGAGCCCAGATGCAGTTGTCAGAGCAATTAGCACTCAGGGCCCCAGCTCTGCCTCCTTAAATTAACAGCACCACGAGTACTTACCATACAGAGACTGGTTTGTTGGTGGTTGCTGAGACCAGCTTGGGAGGACGTGCCACCATGTTTCTCCTGCCTGATGTAGAGCCAGGCAGCATCCCCAACATCCCCAGCTCCCTGCAGCAATTCCAGCTGCCCACAGCTCCCCTAACTTCCTGAAGCATCTCCAACTCTCTCCAGCATCCGCTTCCTCCTTCAGCTCATCCCTGAGACAGTACACACCAGAAATAATGAACAAACCCTATGGCATCCCTCTCTACCCCCCTGAGGGAGCCCAGCATATCTTCCCAGCTGTTTTGAACCACAGACACAAAGTTCACATCACTTTTGCCATGATCACATAGAGGGAAAAGCCCTGCTCCTGGGGGAATGGGTGCATGGCCAAGGCTGGGGATGTGCCACCCCAAGCCAGATCCACCCAGCACTTCAGCCAGATCAGATCCAAAGGCTTTGCTTAGTTTCCTTCTAAAAATCCCTCCAGCACGTGGGAAGACAGATGCTGAGAAGCTAAATCCCAGCAGCATTCATGAATGTGCTGTCTCCTGCCAGCACCGGATGGAATATTCGTTCCAGGCGCTTATGGCGTACTCCAAGTACACTTGCAGGTCTCCTCTCTTGGACGGACTTGCTTCCCCAGCTGCAGCCCCTTAGAGCTATTGAGACCCCATTCTTGCTCTGTGAACAGCTGAAACCCTCCTCTGCCTGTGCTGGATGGCAGGATGGGATCCTGGAGCTGGCACACTGCCCAACCAGGGTGCAGGATATGGTTTTGGGGGGAAAAGCCAAGCACAGGGGCTGAGGTCTGTTAAAGGGTCCACAGTGTGCGTTTTCCCTGCAGATGACCATCAGCATTCCAAGGAAAGAGATGCCAAGGACAGCTTTTCCCATGCCAAGAAAACAGGGCACATTGCTCTCCATAGAAAGGGCCAGCCCTCATAAAGCTCAGATACAGCAAATGAAGCAGGATTCCCATGAGAGATGGGGTGGCTGGTATGTGTTCATATAAGCAGGGTGCCTTGCAGGCATGGCAGGGCTCTGGGTAGAGCTCTGTAGCTGTGGAGCCCCTCAGCAGCTCTCTACACCTCCCTCTGTACTGGCTACCCTGGAAACATATCCTAAATAAAGCTGGGATCAGATAAATAAATGTATTCAGAGGCCAGTGTGTCAGCCAGCACTGACAGGAAGAGGGGAGCAGCCCTGCACCAGGAGGGATGGAGACTATGGCTGCCTCAAACAGCAGCTCCTGGTCTGTGGGAGAATGAAAGAATTTAATTTTTCTTATTATTTCTCCTCCTCAAAGCCGCTCTGAGCCCCAGCCCTTCATAGTAGTGTTCCCACCAAAGGGTAAGGGCAGCTCCCTGCTGCCTGCAAATGGAGCTGAGAGCACCCTGGCATTGGATCCCTGAAGTTGAAGCTGCCTTTGGGGGAAGAGTAAGAGTCCCTCCCCAGCAACACTGAATTTGGTGCAGAACCAAGCTGTCAGACCTGCCCAGAGAGCTAAGACACTGCTCCGTGCTGGCTCTGCCCCTTCACTGCTCAGCCAGATGCTGGCTGGGAAAGGGAAAAACAGGCCCCCTGCTGCTGCCGAGGCCTGACTGAGGAATGGGAAATGTGCTGGCCAGATGTGAGGCATGGGGCTGTGCTCGGGGCTCCAGAAAGGGGGGCGGCCGAAACCACCTGTGGCAGGAGTTCCTGGGCTGCTGCAGGGATGTTCCTCGGGATAACATATGAGGTTTCAACCAGAGGTTGTGATTTCCTCATTAGAGGGAGGTGAAAATAATAATACTTAAAAAAGCAGTTGATGTTTTTCTCTGTCTTTGCCATGGCCAGGTTTGTCTGGGATATTTTCCCCCCAGCCTCCTGCCTGTGAAGTAAGGAGCAGATCCTGATCATCAGAGGCACATGTTCCTCAGGTTGCTTGGAACTGTTTCCGTACTCAAGCTTTACTTTCTGCCCTCATCCAATGCTGATGTCCCCTTGGCAAACATTGGCTTATTCCCAGTGCTCTAGAGAGCAAAGCAAACCTGTGGATGGAGAGCCAGAAGCAAAGCCAGGGATGCCTGTTGGAGGTGGTCCTGGTGGGTTGAGGATTGTCCTGGTGAGTTAGAGATGGTTCTGGTGGGTTGAAGATGGTCCTAATGGGTTGGAGAGGAGTGTATGTGTTCAGCCCACCTGTTACCCACGAATTTCGATGGAGACAGTAGGGGTCAGCCTCCACCCTAAAGGTCCAAACCCTGCCTCTGTTCCTCCACCAGCCCTTAAAAGGGCAAGGAGAGGGAACTGCTGAGGACAGACAGAGTAGAAAAGCATGACAGAGTCCTCAACAGACCCCAAGGTAAAGAGCGGGAAAGGGATTATTTGGCAAAACTGAATCTGTACAAATCAGCCAGTCTGGCTAATGTGTAACCCCCAGACAAAACAGAATTAGCTAATGAAATTGCCCCTGGCAATTGCTCAGAAAAAGCAGCACATCCCAGGTTTATTTAATGTCTTTATTAATGATCTGAAAGCAAGAGTAAACAACAAATTAATTATGTTTGCAGATGACTGGAAGGTGTTGCAAACGCTGCCAAAGATGGCAAAGTAACATTAAGGGCCCTAAAGGGGTTAGAAATAACCTGGCAGGAAAGAAGCTGCATGTAATCCATCAGTGAAACATGACATGGGGGAAGAAGGAAATCCACATATCCAGGAGGAAGGAGGAGTGTGCTGCACAAGAGCCAAGAAAGAATATGGGAGCACCTTTGGAACAGGATAGAAAGACGGGATATGAGCAAGGAGACCCCTGAAACCCAGGAGGGAACAAGGAGCCAGGCTGGGTGGGATGCTGTGTCTCCAAAGGGCTGTGACTTTGTCCTGAACGTATGTGGAATTGGCTTTGCACCAGAAGGAGAAGCTGGAAGGCTCTTTTCCTACTGTTGTTCTAACACAGTTGGTGTTATGAAGGCCAAGGGTCATCCTGATGGCCAGCTGAGAGAGGTGTGAGGCTTAGAGAACCTCTTCAGGAATATAGCCAGGGATGGGTAACAGTGGCTTTGGGACCGTGTCACTCATCTGGGTCTGTGTGGACATCAGGAGCTGGCTTTGCCCCCTAAAAGTTCCTGGGGTTCCCTGGATGCCCTGCTTCACCCGGAGCAGGCGGTGCCTCCAGAGCCATCCCTCACACCCCACGTTGGGCTCTTTTCCCACTCCTCCCTCTCCTCTACCCGGCAGGAACAAGGCTGCTTTGAGTAGCAGAGGGAGGGCAAGGGCCTCTAGCTCTTTAAGAGAAAAATTTGACGTTGTAATCTGAGCGAATTTCTCCTTTCTGACAGGCGGGAGAAGTTACAGATCCCTCCCCTCGCTCCGCTTTATTAAATATAGTAGTAGCAGCAGCCCTTGCCTGGAAGCAGGCGCCAGCGGACACTGCACTGTCTGGGAGCCCTCGCCACTGCTCCAGCCCCGGGGGACACCATGGGTGCCCGAGGTGGCATCACCACGCTGCTGCTGCTGCTGCTGCTGCTGGCCGGCCACAACCAGCCTCTCATCACAGGACTCCCGGCCGGAGGTAAGATCCATCTCACTAACCCACCCGAGGTGTGGAGCAGTGGGAAACTCTGAGATACGGCTCCTGGGAGGGCTGGGGAACCAGTGGGGAGCAGTGTGGACACCCAGGGGTGCAAGCTGTCTGTCCTGTCGCCAAGCTGGCAGGAGAACAGAGAGGCAGCTGCCTGCCTTGGGACAGGGTGTTTGGGGAAAGCCGAGGCGGGAGTAGGGCTGCTCGCCCACCATGGTTCTCAAGGTGCTGGGTACCCTCTCTGCGTCCTTTCCCAAGGGGCACACGTGGCTATGTGGGATGGGGCTTGGAGGAGCCACAAGACTTTGGCTGGCGCCATGGGCAAGTGGTGGGAGACGGGCACTCTTCCTTGCTCTTCCAAGCCCTGTGCCGTGGGGAGGGAGCACACCAGCCATCCCTGCCCATGTCTGGCTTTGCCACAGTAGCTGTCTGCAAGGGCAACCATTCTTCATCCCAGGAGCGGGGGCTTGGTGGGAAGAAAGGAGCTGAAGTGTTTGCCGGGGTGTGTGTCATGTCCCAGCTCTGCTTCATTCATCTGTCCTGCACACTGAGGTGGCTAGTGGTATAGATCAAAGCGTGAGAGGCTCACCTCCCCACTAGCACAGCTCTAGAAGGGTGTGGGATCACCTCTGTGGTGATAGGGTACTGAAGATCACCTGGGGATGAGGGTCAGCCCCCATGGTGCCACAGAGGAGGCTGATCCCAGGGAACTAGGAGGGCAGGGGATGCTGGCTGCTTCACAGGGTCAGAGCTAGGCAGAGGGGTTACTTCAGGACAGAGTGGGGGATTTTTATCCAGTTTGCCAAAAGAAGCAGTCAGGTTTGCCCATCCAGCTCTTGGCATGGCTGTGTGCCCTGCCTCAGCATCCTGACGGCCATCCCACAACCCTGGTCCCTCCCTGCTCCCTCCCCTGCTTCGGGATGCTCAAAGCTACCGTGGTTCAAGCCTCAGTGGTCTCTGTGGGTCTGGACAGGGGTCTCATCCTGCTTGGATGAGTCTGTGCCTTACCTTGACCTTCTAAACTGTGCCTGAGATCTGGCTGACCATTGCACTGCATTGGCAGCATTTGCAGCTTCAAAAGTGAAGGGAATTTTAAAAGCATTTTTATTTCCCTAACTCACCTCAAAAATAATATATCATCTCACTGAGCAGTTTCTTTTCCCCAAATCTCCCCCTGGGTATCAGAGCTCTGACCAGCAGGCAGGAATTTGATCCAAGTAGTTTCCAAGGAATTACTGACCACCTCTAGTCTTTTGCTCCCCGACTATCTTCTGCATCCCGGCCTGTGTCAGTGCAAGGAGAAAGATGAGGCTGATCCCAGAGCCCAGCCTTGTGGCTCTCAACACTTGCAAGGTCCCTGCAGATCCCTTGTTGTCTTTGTTCTCTCCCAGTGAGCAGGCAGCCACTGGGACATTCCCCTCTCCTTACCTCAGGTCTTGTTCATTCTATTTTTTTCCATTTGCCAAAATAGGAGGGTGCCTGGCAAGCTGAATTGAAAAATCCCTTTTGTTAATGAACAGAGTGATCTCGTCCTTTCCAACCCAGGAGGGCTTTCCCTATGTTGCTTGTCTGGTGTCCAGGATTGGTCCCATGGCTATCCTGGCACACCCAAACTCTTTAAGATATATAGGTCTGGGGAAGAAAAGGGCCTTTACACCCATATTCCAATGCCAAGGACTATTTCTGCACTGGGCTGAAACAGATATGCCAGCTGTGACCCTGGGTCTGGACACCAACTTCCCACAAGCCCCATCAACTTGAGAATATCCCTGCTGAGACCAGTAGCACTCATTCCAGGTGTTCCCATGGGCTGCCCACTAAGGGACATCTGTCTGCCTCCATCAGAAAGAGCCACAAGCAGCAAACCGGGCAAGGGCTAGGGACAGACTGATTTTTGGGGGTGAAGCATATGTTTTGCATTCTCTCAAAGCCCAGGTTCAGAGACCTGGGGCTTTCTGCCCAGCCCAGAATGGGAAGAGTCATCATGCACTTCATCAAATACAGGACTATATCAAAAAGAAAAAACACTCATAAAACTTATCCTCTTGACATCAGAGTGTGAAGCTTTAGTAAACTGTTTTTAGACAGCCTGGCTTTCCTCTGGTTCCTAATGAGGCCACCCGCAGGCTGTGCTCCCCCTTCCCTGGGGCTTTGGAATGAGGGGAGAAGAGAAAATTGCATGTGTAGGCTCCCTAGGTAGCATTTGCCCCAGGATTACATCAAATGGGTGCCAAAAATGTGACACCCCCAAGGCTTGGGTGTACCTCCAGAAGCAGGGGTAAGGGTCTAGGGGAGGCAAGTGAGACACTGGCTTGTCCAGGTTACCTGCCTATGGAGAGGGAGCAGTGTCTGGCATGGGGTATCCATCCAGGACCCCTCCTGCCTTCTCCAGGTTATCAGCTACATGGACCCTCCTCAGCTCTTCCTTCCCTCCACTTTTGGAAATCTGATTGATTTATTCAAACTTTGTTTTTTATGATCGCCCCACATGTTTTAAGGTCATAGCTCAAAGCAGCTGGAAAAGTTTCCAGCTGATGGGAAAGAACAGGAAAAAATGCTGAAAAGGGAGGAGAATAGTACACTGGTATCGTGGGAATCAGGGAGGAATATTCTTGTCTCACTCATATTTAGCAACAGAGGGCTGAGGGCAAATATATAATAAGCGCATTCCTCTAGGATCGCAGGACAGGGTTAAGCTCACCCGGAGGAGCTCACATCAGGTTGAAGGCTGGACAGGAACAGGGCTTGGGAGGCAGGAGGCTAACAGTCTGTGTGCCTAAATAAAGCTCAAAGCACAGCTTGTTCATAACAGAGGTTGGCTCAGCCCAGCCTTGGCTCCCCAGGGCTGCTCCCTTGGCCCTTTCCAGGTGCTGGGCTCTGGCTTGTCTCCTTTTTGGGAAGCCAGCTAGCATCAGTTAGGGTTAGGAAAGCCAGTTAGCATCAAACCCAGCCTTCAGCTGGGAAACTCCTAGAAACTCCTCAGTCATACCTGTACACTTTGCAGGCCTTACCTGGGCATCCTAAGCCTGGTTTGCCACCAGCTCCTTCACTACACTCTATTTCCAAACTTCCTGGAGACATGGAGCAAGGAGGGTTCCCATCAGAGCACCTTAATTTCCAAATCAGCCCTTCCCTGAGCTGTCTCTATCATGCCCACTGCTTGGCTGGACATTGCCATGCTGCACAGGGGTGAGACACCCCTCAGAGTTTTTCTGGGGTAAATAGAACAGAAAAAGGGAGGTCAAGTTTTTATGTTATATTGACCAATACAGAAGCATATTATTATATATTGTTATATGAGAATACTTTTATACAGTTATGTTTCTAGAATATTAGCATATTCTATAAAGTCTGCCCTTTTACAAAGCCTTTGCTTTGCAAAGCAGAGTCCAGAATGAGGACAGCTTTGAATTCTGCAAAGCCAGGGTTAAATCCAGGGGAGCAGGACTGCTGCGACTCTTCCCAACCCCAAGATGGGGAGAATGCAGATTTGCCACCTGGTTTCTCACCCAGTTTGTCACACATTAGCTGTTGCTCATCCTCAGGACAGACCAAAGAAGGCCTCCTCCATCAGGGCAGGATGGAAGATGTTTATGCCCCAAGCTATGGATCCAAGAGGTTGATAAATTCCCATTTTCCGTCCTTGTACCCTTCCTCCCCATTGTGCTGGTTGTGCATTGCTCTGGGCAGTATCTCCAGGAGTTGCCCAGTGCCCAAGGGCTGCACTTGGCTGCCTGACAGCCAGCCAGACAGGTGGTGGCAGACAGAAAGGATACCAGGGAAGGATGGGCACTGCCAAAATTTTCTGTAAGTGGAGAAAATCATGGGGCAAACAGCATGGTTTGGAGGTGGCTGAGCCCATCGCATGCCTCCCAGACAAGGCGAGAGAAAGGAAACATTCATCCATCACTATGACTCACTGGCTGTGGATGGAGGCACTGTGAGCTGCCTGGCAGCAGGAGGTGGCCCTGTGAATCCCTGCTGCTTGTTTTGCCAAAATCTTGGATTTCTGGTAGTTGTTTTTACTCTTTGTGGCAGGCAAGCAGGCAAGGGAAGGAGGATTTGGAATTGCCAATTGCTTGTGCTGCCTTCCCCAGCCATGTTAATGGATGCTCCCCACATGTTTTCGTGCCATAGCCCCTGTACAGTGCTGCCCAGTGCAGTGGCAGAAAGAGTAGGGGTCAGGAGACACTTCCTATTCTCTTTCTCAGCCTCCAGCTGTGCTTCAGCGAGGTCTCAAGTTCTTCGGCATCCCATCTCACAGAAATTTCTGAGTCCATCAGGGTCATTTCCTCTGGGAGCAGGGGAGAAGAGAGGGAAGTCTTGGCCCGAGGTGGCTGAGAAAAGCCTCCTGTCCCGCCCTGCGGCCCTGGGAGGGGATGTGAGAACCCGCTTCCACACCCCCACAACCCCCGTGCCAGCCATGTGTTCCCCCTGTGCTAGAAATAGAACAGGCATTTATTTTCTCTATAAACATTGCCCTGACGGGTGTTTCTCATAGATGGAAAAGTCAGCGGATAACAGCAGTGGGGAGGGGGAGGCAAAGCAGGGAGGGGGACCTGTGGAAGGAGGAGAGGAGAGGAGAGGAGAGNTTTCAGCTCTAGAAAGGGGAGAGAAAAGAAAACACTAATTTTCTTTGCAGATAGTTTAGCATGTCAACCCCATATGAGCAAAAAATATCTTCTCTTTGCCCTTTAACACTGCAAAACCCCCTCCCTGTCTATGGAAACACTTTTCTCTGCCACTCACAACACCCAGCGTCACCAAAAGCCAATCCTGGCCATGGCCCATCTAGCCCCATAGGGTACAGAGTTCTGTGGATGTTCTGGGTGCTGCCCTACCAGAACAAATAAAGCCAGATCACGCCAATTTACACATTTTACACCCCAACTGCACGTTTTAACATCCCTATCCCTAAGCACTGGATGCTGCAATTAAGGCCAGCAGGTAGCTCCTTAATTCAGGACTCCCGCTCATGCCCATTCTTCCCCCACAATTTTGGCTGATAACTCCCTCATCTTGGCATATCAAGAGCCGTTTGGCAACAGTGAGGCTGGGAAACTTCAGAACCTGGGCACCCAGAGACATGCCCCTCTCTAGAGGCAGCCACTGGACTGTTTGTTGACAGCCGGCAAGGATCACTCTGGTAACAATGAGCCATTTCCAGGAATGTCTGTGAGCATCTCCTGGCCAGACTCTCCCAATCTCCCCATCAACTCCTGGGAAGGCTCCTTCCCCTCACTGGCACTGAGGATGAGCTTGGGAACAGGCACTGTTGGGCAGGCAGGGGTAGGATCCAGGGATCATGTGCAAGTGGGATATGCACCCAGGGTGCCCCACTCCCCAACCCAGAGATTTCTCAAGGTCCCCCTGCTCCTCCAGCACTGAACTGGCTGTGATTGTCCCCTCGTATGCCACCATATACCTTCCTGAAGCTTTGCCAGCCCTTGCCTCACCCAGTGGGAAGCATTTGGTGTAGGAAAAGCTATGGGAGTGAGTGCCAGGATATGCAGGGTGGAGCTCGAAAACCCGCCAGCTAGTGAGACAGGGGAAGAAGGCTTGAGAGAGAGAAAAAGAAAGAAAAAATAGAACAAAACCCGACTTGGGATGGTTTGGAAACCACGTCCTCTGAGGCTGATACAATATTTCCAGGCCAACTTCTCCTGGCAGCAGGAGCCTGAGCGAGACTGAGTCACGCTGCGGGGGGATGGCACAAAAGCGCCATTGAGCCTCTCACTTCCCCAGATCCTCCCACTTTCTTCCCCTGCTTCTCTTCCCAGGGCAAACACTCTAAACACTGCTTCCAGCTCAAGCTTGTTCCTTAAGTCTGGAGCTGTCAAGCCACTTGTCATTAAAAGCTCTTCATCTCTGCTCCTGCTCACACCAGGCTTTGGGAGTGCTTACCTTGAAGTGCGTCCCCCCAGCTCTTCCCAAAAGCACTGTGACCTTTGTGGGGGATTGCAGGCTGGCTCCCAGCTCTTTGCCCTCCCCTCTGTGTCTCCGCATCTGGCCGAGCAGGAGAGCTCAGGAAATACCATCAGCTTTAGGGCTGCTCAAATCATCGTAAAACCACGCTGGATAAGTGATGGAGCTCCAGAGCCAAGCCTCCTGGACTCTGCTTTATGACCTCCAGCTATCACAGCTCCTAATGCTTCTCTGTAAGGATGGGGAAAGCAGGCAGGAGCAGGCACAGGCACTGGGCAGGGGGTTGGGTTCTGACAAGACACAGGGTGCTGTACACAGCCAGCCCCTTGCCAGGCAGCACAGAATTAGCAATAGGCGTGTTTTAATGTTTTCCCCTGACCCCAAAGTCCGTGGGCTGTAAAAAGGCTGTTTTTTCCCCAAAGCTGTCAGATAGGGGAAGGCAAGCAGAGAGCAGCTGGCTGAGAGCAGCTGGCCGGGGAACTGGGAAAGGAACTGAATGAATAAACACAGGAGGAGAGGTTCAAAGCAGCGTGGTGCAGCCAGAGTAGAGGCCAGCAGGGTGGGATGGGAATGAAGCAGAGTACCCCTGCCCAGGACTCTTCTCCTGCACCCAAAACAAGGGTGATGGCCACTTCTGGTGGTCGGCAGTCCCATGAGGGGTTTTGCTGGTGGTTTCTTGGCTGCTGCTTTCCAGGAATCTCCACTGGCTAGCACTCCTGGAAAGCGTCAGCCCCTGGGAACCCTGCTGTAAGGGAGAGCCAGGTGGAGGGTGGGAAGTGAGTCCCAGAGCACTCATTCCCACTTCTGGGGTTGGAAAAGCATGCACAGTATGTGGATCAGTATGTGGGAGCAGCAATCACTGTCTGGAGTCACTGGGAGTGGGGATAAAGAGGAAAAAGTCCTCCTCTGCCGAAAGATATCACAGCAAAGATGGACCCAAGCCCATGACACCCCATCCTATAAATCTCGAGGCAGAACCCCAAGAGCAGGAAAGCAGG
The DNA here is from genome assembly GCA_013399895.1 of Serilophus lunatus. NCBI lineage: Eukaryota > Metazoa > Chordata > Aves > Passeriformes > Eurylaimidae > Serilophus > Serilophus lunatus. Next base: position 183,339 of record VXBA01001356.1, read on the forward strand.
GAGAGGCTTCCATGGGGTAGGCACAAGGGACCACGGTATGTCACCGAGGTCCCCATTGGGTTTGAATGTCATTGCTGCAGACCAAGCTCAGCTTATCTCCATTGCACTGGGATTTCCTTGCTGTGGAGACCCGGATGGGTGCTCAGTTCTACTTTGAGGGCATCTCTGAAAGCAAAAGCCCCCCAGTTGTCCCTCCAGCACCCCTCCTCCCAGCAAAGCCCTAGCCAAAGCTGAGGGCTGCCGTGTTTGTCTTAGCCTCCTTGCAAGCTGCTCATTTCTTTCCTCAGTTATAAATAAAACTACGCCGTAAAACAAAGGGAATGTGGAACATAATGAAGCTTTCTCCAAAAGCCCATCAGACTCCTTCCTCCCCTGGCCCTGGCGTGGGGACAGGGGTACAGCCCAGCCCCAGCCCTGGTGGGCTGCAGATCTCACTGGGCGTTGCAGAGTCAGGCTGGGGACAAGGGAGCCTGAGTCTTGGGACCACCCATGGCGGAGGCAGGAGAGCTGGTTCTGCCTACCCTGCCTGTGCTTGGAGTGTGACCAAAGCCTCATACACACACTGCTGTGGGAACAGGGCTGGTACAAGCTGCTGAGCAGCAACTCCAGGGCTGGGCAGCTGCCCCCAAGTCCTTCCAGTGTTTGCACCCCCCTGAACCCCTTCAGTGTTTGCATTTCCTCCAAGCCTCTCTGGTGTTTGCATCTTCCTAGTCCCTTCAGTGCTCGTATCCCCCTGAACCACTTCGGTGCTCACATCACCCAGCCTCTCTGGCGTTTGTTACCCCTTGAACCCCCCCAGTGTTTGGAATCCTCCTTAACTCTGCAGGTATTCGCATCTTCCCAGGCCCTCCGGTGCAGCACATGGTGGCTGATGACAGGTGACCTCCATTGGTGGCCTTATAAAGTAATTTAAATTTGAAAAAACGACTCCGAACAACTCAGAGGGTCTCGAAACCAGTTCTTGAGGCTGCAGAGAAGGAGTGCAGTACTGAGGCCATGGCGTGACCCAGCAGCATCCCAGCACCCGGCACACCGCCGGCACAGGGGCCACTTGTTGGCACGGGGTGGCAGGCAGGAAGGAGGGCAGCTGGCGGGCTGAGCTGTACCTGCGGCCACACAAACCCGGAGTTGTTCGGGCAACAAGGAGCCTTCACTCCCGGGCTGTTTTTCCACCTTGGAAAACCGGTGTGGCCGGGGCGGGAAGCGGCTGCAAACACAGGGAGTCTTTCAAGGGAGCGCGCGTGTCTGCGCAGGGCTCTCTTGGCACCCGCTCCGGTCATTAAATAGCTGCTTTAATGAATTCCAGTCCCCCTCCCCGCAAACACAGCCGGCCACCAGCTCTGGTCCCCACCCGCCCCCCACCACAGCCTGAATGGGGCCTTGTTGAGCATCCAACCCCTCCTCAGCTCCACACCCTTATCCGCAGGCAAGGTTTGTTCTGCTCCTTCCTCCTCAGCCTCAGCATCCTCCTCCGGGCAGAGCGATGGGAGTTCCTGTAGCCTCTCAGGGACTTGTTTGTACCTCCAACACGCTGAAACACCTCCTCCTGCACAGCCCAAAATGCAGTTGCCTTTCCCGCAGCTGGCTGTCCCGTGGCAGGGCTGAGGATGCCTCATGCTAGGGTAGGAACCTGCGGGCAGGGAAGCACCATCCATCATCTCCACGACCCCTTGCAAACTCTGAAAATATTTCCCTGCTCTGAAAACCTTTTATGCCAAGTACTGGTTCTCTCCACAAACCCTGACACTGAGCTTTCGGAGTATTTCCCCTTGGCTGTTCTGGAAGTTGGCTCCTTCATCCTCCTATGTGCTGAGAAGGAGGTGGGAGAATTTTGTGTACTGAGATGTTAAAAACATGGAGGAGAGCCCAAACCAGCTAGGCTGAGCCCCAGACACTCCGGAAGCCCCCAGCTCAGAGCCCCCCAGGAGGGTGGGGATCCCTTCCCCACTGTTCTGCTGCCCAGCCCCGGGCTCTGGTCCCCAGTTTCAAAAAATTCCCTGCACACCAAAGAAACAGCAACTGGAGAGGCCAAACCCGCAGTGTTTTCCACTGGAGGAGCGGGGAAGAGGGCCAAAGTGTCCCGGAGCCGGCGCGTGTCCGGCAGCTGGGGCGGGTCCCGGGGCAGCACTGGCTCACACAGAGCTCTCGCTTGTTCGCTGGTCCTGGGAGGAACAGAGCACACCCGGGGCCTCGCTCCCAACCCCTTCCTTAGAGCTTTTGGCTCATCTCTTTATTTTTTTCTATGCAAAAAAAATCCCAAACCCAAATGACACGACAGTCTATAAACTGCTGGCTGCTGGCTGGCTGCTTGGAAACTGTGGCAGAGGCTCCTCTTGCCTTGTCAACGCTTTTCCATTGGCTTGGCAAGGCAGGGACGGTGATTTCCTGTGGGACACATTAAGCTGGGATCATCAATTATTTTTATTCAGAGTGAGTGGGATGTTTGGGTTGCCCACTCCAGGAGAGGAAGGGACAGCTTGGGCATCTCCATCCAGGGATGAGAGGTAGCTTGGGACAAAACAGATGTCCATATGGCATCCTTTAATCACCTGGAAAGGTGCTTTTGGGGCACGAGAGCTCATCCCCATGGGGCGATCCCGGGATGCTCAGCTGAGCCTACGCATGGATGGAGATGGATGCCTGGAGGTCTCTGCTTGATCCAAGTGATGGACCACAATGAGGCACCCTGTGCCATGAAGGCTCCTCCAGGGGGAAATTAAGTTGAAAAAAAAAAAAAAAACCCAAAAAATTCCATGTTTTCTGTGTCTTTTCCAATGTAGGGGGCAAGGAAGAGGGGAGATGGGGGTGAGAAGTTTCAAGTTCCTTGTGAAAGAGAAATGTCACAGGCTGAGCAGTGTTCACTTCCTTGCTGGGCTGCTGAGTGAGGTGGAGAGTGGCCCTGAAATAAAGCAGGGACTTGGGAAGACAAGTATCAGTAACTCACATTGCTGTGCTGCTGGAGAAAAATCCCAGCGCCTTTTGGATCCAGGCAAGGGCACTGCCCTGGGCATCTGTGCCTCTGGGAGCTTTTTATTAGTAGTATTTTATGAGAGAAGGAGAAGAAAAACATCCCTGGCAGCTTCAGGAGAGTGGATGCAGGACAAAATGTGCTGAATGCAGGAGCTGATGCCCCTTGGAAAACAAGCTGGCTTGCTGGAGCAGCCCCAAACCATTGACCCCAGCACCCACAGTAAGATACTGCCAGGCCCATGGGCTGGCACAGGGGCTACTGGTACATCCAGTCCAGCCAAGCTTTCCTTCCCCATGAGAACAGCCACTCATTACCACTCTAAAAACCACATTTTTTGAATTAGGGGAAGCCACAAAAGCAAAATGTAGCAAAATCTCAGTGAGAGCTGAAGCACAGAGCATGCATGCACAGAGAACCTCTACAAGAGCCAGGACATAATGTACATGGATGTCTCCAGGGACCACATATGCATACATGTGTGCCTGTGGCTGTGCAAGGATGGAGGGTCTCTTTTCCAATGTGCCATGGCAATCCTGCTCACCAAACCCTGGGACAAGGCAGTGTCAAGAGTCCCAGCACCCACTACCTTTGGCCATTGGGCAAAGCTGGTTTTTCCAGGACCAAGGGAAGGAGGGAGCAGGTCAGGGGAGGACAAAGCCTTGCAAAGAACAGCACAGCTTCTCTGAGTCACTGGCTGGGCCAAAGAGGACAAGGAAGCCAAAGTGCCCCATGACAGCAGTATGCTTGAGGGCCAGGGAGTGAGCAGGCATCCTGACAGCCCTGCCCTGGGCTGACCAAAGAGCCCAGTGTTACAGGAGACGCCAGACATTTCCATGCTGCCATTTCCTCCCTGCCCAGAGTGGGTGCAGTGACGGTCCTTGAGACACCCTCACAGACCCCAAGGGAAAGCTGAGGCACTTTTTCTGCTGCCAGTGGCAGAAAATGATTTTTTGTGGTCTCCTGGGCAAGGAGGTCTCCCCATTCCCAAAGGGGTCAGCAGAGCATCCCCAAGAAAATACAGAGTGCTCCAACTCTGTCCCTGCCAAACCAACCCTTGCCATCATCTCTACAGAGGGGCTCCTTCCAAACCCTCAGTAACTGTGGCTATGCCTTGTTCAGTTAGATTTTCACTTGCTGCACTAGCCTGTGAGCAAAGCCTGCACTACCTGTTCCCACCCCTGTCACCCTCACAGAAAGTCATGCAAGAGGAAAATGCAACCAGGGAAGCAGCTGTAAGGGCAGACATGAGTGTTTACACCCAGACCTCACTGTGCAGGAGGCTGTTTTCACCCTGGCACTCAACTTCCACCCCTGCTTTCTCCAAGTAGGGAATGGGCTGGGACCCTCAAAGCCAAATGCCAGTCTTGCTGTCCCATAGAACCTCAGAAAAGCAGATGTGGGACCCCAAACTCAAGTGTGGGTTAGCAGCTGGATGGATATGTGAAATGCTCTAGTGAAACATAGCAGTAAAGTTTCACACATATAAACTCCAGCAGAGCCTGTGACTACGCGTGGACTAAAAAATGTGCATTTCCCCCCTCTCTCTCACATATCCTCCCCAAACTTTTTCAGCTCACAGGGCTGGAGTGTTTATGCTTAAGAACAGAGTTTTGCCATGGGCTGAGCTGGAGCCAAGCAGGATGGGTGGCTGTGTGACCCAGCCACATGCATTTAACATGTGTGCAATATACATGCATGCATTGAGTCAGCTAAAAACTATAAGCACTCAAAAAATAAGCCTCACCACTCCCTGTGCTCTTAATCCTGCCCTGTCCTGCCTCTGCCCTGTGACACAGTCTGTCATTTCATGACCACATGCCATTGTGCTGAGTCCCTCCAGGGCTGATGTATACTGGTGTTGAACACATTCCAGCTGCAGGCGTCTGTTTTGAGCCAAGGTTTCCAAACCTCATATCCACATATGGATCACTAACCCTTATATTTATTCCTCCAGCACTGAGGAGAAACAGAATTTATTTACTTAGAAAGTGGTGAGGCACTGGAATAGATTGCCCAGAGAAGCTGTGGCTGCCCCGTCCCTGAAAAGGGTCAAGACTGGGCTGGATGGGGCCTGAAGCCACCTGATCTAGAGGAAGATGTTCCTGCCAGGGATGTTTGGCTAGATAAACTTCAATGCTCCTTCCAACCCAAACCATTCTGTGATGCCTCTAGGAAAATCAGAAAAACAGACTCCATAAGGATCTTTCTAGGTCCCTCAGCTCCAGCATCCTGTCACAAGGCAAACAGGGGAGGACTGATGGATGGGCTTGGGAGGCTCCAGAATCATCCCACCCACAGAAACAAGCGTTGCAGAGATGTTGTTCCCTGCCTGACCTTCTTTCTCTCTTTTCTCCCCAGCCTCTTTCTTTGGGGACAGCTTCGTGGAGATGCCACTGGCAGATGCCTCGCGCACGGTGCGGCTCCACCTGCAGCTGTACACCAGCCAGGAGAGTGGGCTGCTCTTCCTGGCCGCTGGCCAGCCTGACCACCTCCTGCTCCAGCTGCGAGCTGGGAGCCTGCAGGTCAGCATCCCAACACCCCAAACCCAAATATGGGCTGGGGTCTGTGGGTCAGTCTCTGGGTCATAGCTTCATCCAGTGCAAGGATGAAAGGGCAGCCCAGCTGCCAGGATCCTACCAGGGGATGCTAAGAGTACAAGAGAAGAGTGGACACAATCTTGGGATTAAATACAGAGAAATGGGCTCCATCTAAGGAGTTCCTCACCCACTATCTGGGTGATGCTGGGGGGGATTATGAGGGGACCCAGACACTGGCACCCCATGTGCATTACATGCTCCGACACAGTACACGGCACCTTTGGGTGCAAGGTGGTTGTGAAGAGAAGAGGTGAGACAAGAGAATTCCTCCTTGTCCCAGTTGGGATATGGGAAGCAATCAAGACAGAGAATAACATTCCCTCTTGTGGTTATGGTGTTAGCATCCAACATGACAAAAAAGAGCAGGGAGCATCCAAGGCACACATCTTGCCTTTCCTGCAGCCTGAGCTGGACCACCAACCACATTTAACCAAAGCAGGAGAGCAAGTGAGCCACTGGCTGGAGATGTCCCTAATGCAGACCATGTGTCCCACCAGCTAACCCTCTACTTAAGACAGGCTCTGGGCTGATGCCTTTCAGGAGCAAAGCCTGCTATTTCCCCTGCCAGTTCCTAGGAAAAGGGCTAGAAAGGGCTAGAAACAAGCCCAGGCTGTAGGGATGGAGGGCAGTTGGCAGGATGGAGCAGGAAAGGAGCAGCCAGCATCTGTCAGGGCTGCTCTAGGGAGGGGAAAGGAAAAGCACAGCTGTGGGATTGGGAGATGGAGGATTCCAGCCCTGAGACGGGAGTTTTCTGAGAATGAGTGGAAAAGGAGAAAAATTCAGAGAGCAGGACAAAGAGGGAATGTCCATGGGGGGGATAAGGGAGGAGCACATCCAGAGTGAACTGAGACCAAAACCCTTGTGAGCCCCTGGGTATGGGTCCATGCTTCAGCAGGTATTTCTGCCAGGTGGAGACATGTCACCTGAACTCACCACTTTGTGTCTTTCCCTGCAGGCCAGGCTGCAGCTGGGCTCAGAAGAGGTGACCCTGCAGTCTCCAGCAGGGCTGCAGCTCAATAACCTGGCAGTGCACGATGTGGAGCTGCTGGTGGAAGATGGCAGGATGACGCTGACCATTGATGGCCTCTTCAACAGCTCCACAGATATTGCAGGGCCAGCAAGGGAGCTAGACATCCAGTATGGTCTCTATGCCGGTGGGACAAGCAGCATGGACCTACCATACCTTGCTGAGGCCAGTTCTCCCTTCAGGGGTTGCCTCCACTTGGTGACATTCAATGGCCTGGATGTCCTCTCCCCTCTGTCTACTGATGGCAGCTCCAAGATCTTCCACCATGTCCAGGAAGGGTGCAGCACACAGTTCTCCGCAGAGCCCGAGGACCCATTTGGATTCCAGGGGCCACACTCATACATCGCATTTCCCACATGGGATGCAAGGAAAGAAGCGACCATTGAGTTTGTGATAACGACGAGCATCACCCAGGCACCCCTGGTCTACCACACGGGGCTGGAGAATGACTTCTTCTACCTGGAGATCTCCAATGGGCGCCTGCGAGGGTTTGTGGAGAAAGGGAACGGCATCATTGTCCTGCACAACAATGTTTTCATCAGTGATGAGCAGCAGCATTATGTTAAAGTCTACATGGACATCCACAAGTTTGAGATACTGATAGATTACTATGCTTCATCTACGTCCAACCGGGGCATCAACAACTACCTGGACCTTCAGGGAAACCTCTTCATTGGAGGTATGAGTGAAAAAGCTTTGCAAAGGCTGAGGGAGCATAATCTTGCTTTCATCTCAGTGTGGACCATGACCAACAACTCATTTGTTGGCTGCTTGGAGGACCTGCGGATAAACCTGCAGAGGAGGACTCTGCGAGATGCCATGATCACAAAGGACATCGTATCAGGCTGTGGGAAGCAGGACCACTACTGGGACTACGAGGAGGTGTATGAGCAGGATGAGGCACCTACCTCCCCACCTCCGAATGTCTGGTCAGGAGCACCAGACCAGGTGGTAGAACCGTGCCGGCCTGACAGCAGCTTCCCACCTGCCTTTGCCAACATCAGCAGGCTGCTGCACATCAGCCCCCTCATTGTTTCTGAAGGGGGCATGGCCTATCTGGAGTGGAAACACGCCCAGCCAACGGTAGACTTGAGCCTGGCAAACATTCGCCAGTCCCAAATCCTCTTTAGCTTCACGAATGATCCCAGGCATGGGCAGCTAGAGCTCGACATTCCTGGGTCCAGGAGCAGAAGGAAGTTCACCTTGTTGGACATTGTGAATCGGAAAGTCAGATACATCCATGATGGCTCTGAGGGGCCAATGGACCAGCTGATGCTGGAGGTGACAGTGACCACCCAGCAAGGGGTCCCAGAGTGCTTGCGGCAGGGGCAGATGTACCTGCTGCCCATCATGATCAACCCTGTCAATGATGCCCCACAGGTTATTTTTCCCCATGGGAACCACATGACAATCCTGAAGAACACACGGAAACATCTGACCACAGATATCCTGCAGGTCCTGGATGATGACACATCCTGTGATGACCTCGAATTCCAGCTGCAGGATGGCCAGCAGATGGAGGAAGGTTACCTGGAGTTTGACATTCACCCCGGAATGCCCATCGAAGAGTTCTCCTGCAGGGACTTGGAAGCCGGAAACGTAGTCTATGTGCACCACAGTGGGACAAACTTGCAGCTCACCTTGCAAGTGAGCGATGGCACAGTTCCAAGCCCCACTGCCACCCTGAGGATCCTCGCCATTGATCCTGACATCCGCCTGCTCAACAACACTGGCCTCTCCATCTCCCAGGGAGGGGCTGCACGCATTACCACAGCAAACCTGTCAGTTGAGACGAATGCTGTGGAACAATGGGTCACCATCCTGTACATCCTCACAGAGCCCCTAAGGTATGGTGAGGTCCAGAAGCAAGGAAGCATGGGAGGGGAATGGAAAAAAGTTGAGTCTTTCCACCAGCAAGACCTGGAGCAAGGGCGCATCCAGTATTGTAGCACAGACCCAGAGCACTGGCTGGAAGACAGAGTGGAGAAACTGAGATTCAACATCCAGGTGGGGCAGAAAGTCTTTCCAAATAACACCTTCCTCATAAGGATTACAAGAGCCACCATTAAGATGAGGACGATGGTTCCCCTTCAGATGAAGGACAAGCGGCACAGAAACATCACCAGCAAGGAGCTAGAGGCAATGTTGGAAGATCCAAACTCTGCTCCAGTCCCCTTCCACTATGTTATCATACAGGCTCCCAAAAAAGGAAACCTGGAGCTGCTCGGCAACAGGCTGACCGAAGGCTTTGGATTTACCCAAGATGACCTTCAGAGAAACCACCTGAGCTACAGTGTGACTATCAGGAACTCCCAACAAGCTGAGGACACTTTCCAGTACCGCGTTCATGCCGGCAAGCAGCACTCTCCCATCTATACCTACACAATCAGCATTGGCGGGGACCCCGATGCACCAGTCCTGACCAATATCCTTCTGACTGTGCCAGAAGGGGGACAGGCCATCATCTCTAAGGATCACTTGTTTGTGCAGAGTGCAAACAGCATGGAGTACCTCTACGAAGTGATTGAGGGGCCAGCACATGGGAGGCTGGCCTGGGCTGCATCCCATGGCTGGGCCTCCAGAGAGGAGATCACAGAGTTCACCAACGACGACATCCTCCACCGCCGGCTGCTGTACCAGCATGATGACTCTGAGACACTGGAAGATGATATCCCCTTTGTAGCCATCAGGCAGGGTGATGGCAGCACTGAGCCTGATGTGGAGGAGGTAAGGGGTGTTTTCAGGGTCTCCATCCAACCTGTCAATGACCACATTCCTGTCCGGGCAGTGAACAAAGTCTTCAGTGTGGTGCGCAACGGACAGCGTCTGCTGACAACTGACAACATTGCCTTCACTGACAAGGACTCTGGCTTCTCTGACACACAGCTGGTGCTGGCGAGGAAGGACATCTTGTTTGGCAGCATTGTGTCTGTCGATGACAGAAATCACCAGGTCTATCGGTTCACACAGGATGACTTGAGGAAGAAGAAGATCCTCTTTGTACATTCAGGGGCTGACCGAGGCTGGATCCAGCTACAGGTCTCTGACGGCCTCCATCAAACCACAGCCCTTTTGGAAGTGCAGGCATCAGACCCCTATATCAAAATAGTCAACAACACCGGTCTGGTCATCCACCAGGGCACCCGAGGGAGCATTGACTCCTCTATCCTCAGTCTAGAGACTAACATGGACATCAGGTCAGATGAAGATATACGGTTCCTGATAACGACACCCCCAAGGTGGGGGACCATGCTGAAAGGGGAGCAGCCGGTCATGGCGTTCTCCCAGAGGGATCTGCTGGCAGGAGAGATCTCCTATCACCACAATGGGAGCAGGAACACACGGGATGAGCTCCAGTTCACTGTTGAAGCAAATAAGGTGGCAGTGGAGGACACGCTGGCCATTAGCATCTTCACGGACACCCATCCCAGCCCCCTGAGCATAGTCAACCACAAGGAGATCTACGTCTTCCAGGGGGAAGCAGCTGGGATCAAGGAGGAGTACTTACTGGTAAGTATCCCCTTCTCTAGTCATTCTCCATGCCTGCATCACTTACCTGGTCACTAAACCAGGACAGGCACATGTGGGATTTTATCCAACCTGCTCAGAGCAAAGGTCTCGTGTCCCAGTCAGGCTTTGCCCATGGGTAAAGCAGGGTTTAGGCATGGCCTTGAAGAAGGTGACTCTTGCACACAGCAAAGCCCTGAGGGATTGAATGCAGAGCAAGTAGGCTGTGGGAAAGCCCAGCTTCAGGCATCACACCTCCCAGTCTTGTTTTATCTCCCCCATGCTCCCAGGTCACCCATGGAGAGATCCCTCCTCAAGACATAGTCTACCTGGTGAGCAGCCCCCCAGCCTCTGGCTTTCTGGCAATGCTTCAGTATGGCCAGAATGTGGATGAGCAGCCCAGCCTGGACCCCATCCAGTCCTTCACTCAGCAAGACATCAACAGTGGTAGAGTCCTCTACCTTCACTCAAAGCCCAACGAGGAGCGCGACCAGTTTGTCACAGACATCACAGCCCACGGTGCTGACCCTCTGGAGGGGGTGGTGGTGAGCCTGGTTGTACTCCCTACCACCATCCCCTTGGATGTCCACAACATCACAGTGCATAGAGGTGGCTCTGCTACCCTCTCCTCAGACATCCTCAGCATCCCCAACACCTACTACCTGTCTCTTGGCATGGAGTTCAAGGTCCTCGAGCCCCCCCGGTTTGGCACTCTCCTGAGCAGCAAGCAGCCTGAGGAGAGTGGACTGCACAGCTTCACCTGGAGCGAGGTATAGCACTCATAGGTGCCCACCTGCCCACCATGCTGCATTCCCAAAGGTTTGGAGAGAGCCTAGGGGTGTTCTCCAGCACCCAGCCACACTGGGAGGCTGGGGAGGGCTCTAAGGGTCTTCTTCCCATCAGAGGGGATGGAGGGGCTTGAGATGGTATGTTTGCTCTGTGGACAGGCCATTCATCAACCCCCAAGGCATGTTTAAATGTGCTTGAGGGTACAAAGTGGAGATGCCACAGTGGGCATCCAGGTCCTGTCCTGTGGATCCACCCCTCAGGGATGTCCCAGAGCAAGTGGTGGGTTGCCAGCATCCTCCCAGGATAGTGCAAGGGCCCCTCCCCAGCTGGGCTAGTGGCCTGTGTCCTCCCGGGAGGGTCACCTGGCCCTCACTCCGCAGGTGGAGAACCAGCAGATCCAGTACAGGCAGGACGGTCCCCGATCCCTAAATGACAGTTTCACCGTTCTGGCCAATGCCTCCGAGATATCCCGACAGAGCCAGGCCAGGACCCTCTTCGTCACCATCCTGCCCAGCAGCACCAAGGGGCCGCGGCTGAAGGTCAACGCCGGTTTGCAGGTAAGGGAGGGAAGCCACGGGGATGGGCGGCCACCCCCGCGGGCCCGGGGTGCTCAGCGCTGGGACACCCGGGGGGGCGGCCAGCCCAGCTTGGGGATCCCCCCCCACGCCTGGTTGCTCACTTGGGGGAGCTGAGGCTCAGCGGTTCCGCGGCGCCGCCCAGAGGCGGCCGATGGCAGCTGAGGAATGGAGGCGGTTTTTCCCGACGGGGCGAGGCTTTGGAGGAAGCGGAGACCGTAGTGTCGTCCCTCTCCAACCGGTCCTTCCCTGGCGCCGATGCGGGGACCGGCCGCCAGGTGGGAGTATCGCCCTGTGGTGCCACTCGCGGCGATCGCTGCCTCGGCGGCAGACAGTGCGTCCTCACCCCCCGGCTCCTGGGATAATCCCTGGCAGCTCCAAGAGCAGCTTGCCCACGTTTCACCATCACAGACTGCAATAACTCAGTTACTTGCGCAGCTTTCAACCTCTCCTTATGCCCATCCCAGAAAAAAGACAGAAGCAAAGAGGTCTCACCTGTTGCTGAACTCCCACCTTCTGACCTCAACACCTCCCTGTCCCGTTTGGTGTCACCAATGCAAAATTCCAGGAAAGAATTTACTGGAAAACATGCAAGCACACTCATTCCCCTCCTTCCCAACTACCCTCACCATCTCAGGATGGCAGGCAGCCATTTCTAGGCTGACAGCAGGAAAACAGCCCCTTCTATGAGGATCATCACACAGTGGCATTGGGAAGGGCTCTGGAAGCCTGGGCCCTGCAGGAGATGCCAAATGGAAAGGGTCTGCCCTGCCTAGCCTGAAAAACAGCCAGTTTGGGGCGTACCAGCAAAGTTTGCAGGGTGCCCCTATCCTCAGCTCTGTGCCTGCTCCTGTTCTCCCCTTCCAGCCCTTCAAGTTTCCCACCAAATCCCTTTCATAAAGCATTAAGTGGTGCCTCTAGATCTGCCCTACCTGGGCCAAAATCCAGGGAAAGGTTAATCCGTCCGCTGCCAGGCCCACACCAATCCCTTTTCCCTGTTCCAGAGGCAAAATGGAAGGATGGTCTTCCCTCTCTCCCAGCCACCATGCTAAAAAAAAAAAAAAGGGTTAAAAGATAGAAAAAGCTCCAAAAATACACTCTGAGGCAGCAATCTGTCTGCCTTTCCATTGGGATCCTCCCCATCATACACACATCCTGAGAAGAGTAACCACAGCCTCCCAGAGGAGCTCTGGGGCTGGGAAAGGCTTCCTGCTTCAGAGCAGGAGTCATGGGAGAGGCCCATCCCTGCTGTGTTTGTGCTCTGGTGAGGGATAACTTCAGCGTTTAAAGGTCAAGATGGGTACAGAAAAGGGATTGCACAAAGGCTTCCGGGGATGCAAGTCCTTGAAGGGCTGGGGAACAACAAGATGGGTCTAGACCCCAAAGTGGAGCCCCTTAGAAAGGAGCAGAAGTTTTGGGGTTGGATCTAGAGGAAGGAAGGCTGGATGCCACCAAGAAAGAAGCTCACACAGCCGCACCAGAGCGAATGGCCACGCTCCCAGCACTGTTCTGTCACCTCCCTGCACGCTCTCCCAGAGAGCACAGCGACACGGAGGCTGAGCAAACACAATAAGTCAAGTAAGTGAGCGCAGGAGCCAGGCGGAAAGCTTTAATAATTCAGGGAGGATGAGGAACACGGAGAAGTGGGTCAGCTCCTGCGGTCTGGGCTCTGAGCAGGGAGCAAGGCTGCTCCAGCCACTACAACTCCATTCCCAGCGAACAGCGATGCCCTGGGGCTGCCAGCCCCTGCTACTTTGCCCACAGGGCGTTTACCTTGGCTCCAAGCCCCGGATATGATTGCAATTCCAGCTGCTGTGAGTGCTAGGGAGAGGGAGAAGCACGAAAAACTCAGTGCATCCACAGCAGAGCTCCTGCCACAGTTGTGTGTTCAGCAGCACTTCCCCACCCTGTCTAAAGCTGTGTTTTCTAGCCTGCCTTTCACCATCCCATGAGGACTGCCGAGGGATTTAATTTCCGTGTTGGTACCCACACCCACTCAAGCAATGTTTTGGGTTAGGCCAGCTGAAAACAGCAGAAAACAGCTCATTCAGCTCCTCCAGTGCCTGCCGGGGTGTTGTCTTGCAGATTCTCAGGCTGCAGACCAGGCTCGCGATGCCATGGGATGCTGTGCATCCTGCCTCTCCACTCTGGGTGAACCACAGGAACGCTTCATTCATGCATGCCATGATTTTGGGGCATCCTGACAGCAAAGGGCAGCACTGGGATGTGTGGGCAGAACATGTCTGGCAGCACAAGGTCTGCCAAGGTCGAAATAGGGCACAGGGTTAGGAGCAGGGAGGAGTGTTGCCTCCAGCTGGCTTTGGGGTCACAGTGTTCGCAGAGAGGGGTAGGCATCACTGGATGGGGGGAAGCAGTCCTGGGAAGTTCCACAGCAGCTCTGAACACAGCCACATACTTGTCATTCCTGGAGGGTTTGCTGGAGAGGTGAGTGGCCTCACTGCAGCCTTTCAAGGGGACAGTGGGACCAAAGCAGAAGTGAGGAGAAGCATAAGCCAGGGAAAGACAGGGCTGCCATTATCGCATACCCAACAGCAGCATGTGTATGTACCCCACTAAAAGCCCTTCCCCTGCAAAGCAATGTCTCAAAGGCCCAGCCCCTGCCCCAAGGCACCGTGGCCTCTTCCACTTCCAGGAATTGGGAAAACTGAGGTACAGAGGGGTGAGCCCTCCCTCTTGCCCTCTGGCACACACTGTGCAGAGGCATGAACCCAGCTTTGTGGCACATGCTGGCAAACACAACAGTGCTGATACAGGGCTGGGAAGAGGCCAGGTGATGGAGGCACCACCCTGTATGCAGACAAGGCACCCTTGTTGGGCTGGGACATGCTCCAGCACCCAGCAAACCTGTCTGAGCTGGGATGGAGAAGAGGGGAGATGTACCAGGGGTATCCCAGGGTGATTACAGCCTCTTCCTATCCCCCAGCTGCAGGAAGGTGCCACAGCTGTTATCAGCGCCCACATCCTGAGTGCTGAGGATGAGGATTCTCTGGCGGAGGAGGTGACCTATTCCATCCAGCCCCCAGCCAATGGGAAGGTTGTGCTGAGGTCAGCACCTAACACTGAGGTCCAGAGGTTCACACAGGCCCAGATAGACAACGGCCTCATCCTCTTCATGCACCAAGGTAGGGCAAGACTGAGGTGCCTCAGCCCCCCTGCACCACTCCAGGTGGATGCTAACCTTATGGCCTTAGTCCAAAACCTGCCAAGTTAAGGGGGGCTGCATCTCCTTTGCCCCTCACAAATACCCTGTTCTTTACTTTCCACAGGACCCCTGGATGGAGGTTTTGCCTTTGACCTATGGGATGGTAAGAACCTGTCTCCTGGTCACTTCTTCCTCATCAGGGCCCAGAGAGAGCCTATCATCAGCCTGACCAAGAAGCAGAGCCTTACTGTTTGCCCAGGTGGGTACCAGCACATTCCCCATTCTCCCAGTGCAACAGTGAACGGGGCACTTGGACCACCTACTCCTGCCCAAGCACTGCTGAGATGCCTAAGTTAGAGGCATCTCTACCTGAGTGGCAAGGTGACTGGTAGAAATCCACACTAGGTGTGTTTTCTAGGTGCCCGGCAGCCCATCACCAGCAAGAACCTCCAGGCAGTGAGCAATAGCCCCACCAGCTCCACCACTCTGTACTACAGCATCGAGCAAGCTCCACACCTCGGCAGGCTGATCACCTCACAGGGAGAGGAAGTCAGGAACTTCACCCAAGGCCAGGTGAGATTTCACCTCTTCCAGCCCTCCAGAAGCCCGAGCACAGCCTTTCATCACCATCCATCACAGCGTGGGGGTCCCAGACTGACCCCACTACCACCACCAGGAGGGGCACCCAATCCCAGGCAGGAGGCAATGCAAGGCTCCAGCTGTTATATGACTTTCCCAGCTCTGCCAACAGCTGCTAAAAGGGATTAAAAGCTGCCGCTCTAGCCTTGGATTTAGCACTGGGGGAGGCTGATGGAGTTATAATCCCCTTTCCTAGGCCCTCTTCCTGGTGCAGAGCCATTCAGCCTGGCAGCTGCTGAAGGGAAGAGCCAAGCATGATGCTTTCACCCCTGCTCCCAGAAAACCCTTCCCCAATGAGGCCAAACTTTTGCAAAGCATAGCAAAGGTTGTATTTTGTTCCATCACTTAGAAACACATAGGTTTGCCCACCTTGGAAGCTTCTCTGTGCTGTGCTTACCCTTGGAGGATACTGAGCAAGCTCAACCCTTCCTGTGATCCTCAGTTTCCTCAACTGCTGGGCAGAAACATCCTAGAATCACAAAACGGTTTGGGATGGAAGGGACCTTAAAGGTTACCTTGTACCAACCCCCCTGCCATGCACAGGGATACCTGCACAGGTTGCTCCAAGGCCTGTCTTACCTGGCCTTGAACATTTCCAGGAGTGGGGTATCCACAACTATTCATCCTGCCAGGGACACACCGTGAGCTCTCCATGGTGGCTGCCACACCATGGCTTGTGATAATCTGCATTTCTTACCTAATTAAAGCTTGGTTACTCCATCCCAGAGTCAAGATAGGAGCTCACCGAGGATTTTTTTTCATTTTTAGGTGGACAGCATGTTGATTTTCTACCAGCACGAGATGCCAGACAAGCCCTTCTGGTTGGCACAAGATGCCGTCCGCTTCCGTGTGGTCACTCCTACAACCATCTCAGATTCCTTCATCCTCCTTGTCCTGATCTCCTTCGACGAAAACTGTCCCCAACGCTTGACTAAGCTATGGAAAAATGCAGGTAAAGGTGGGATAGAGAAGTGTGGGACAAACCAGCTCTTAAAGAGGGCTTGTTTGTCTGAACACAACATTACCATGTTGTTTTCCATAGTTGATATTATATCAAACATCTAAAACTACATTCAGTTCCTTCCTCCATCATCACACCAAACTCTCACTAACTTCCCCAAATTGATTCCCTTGTTTTCCTTTTGCTCCCCAGGTCTCCAGCTCGCAAGGGCTCAGCAGGCTGAGATTGACACCTCAGTGTTGGATGCCTCCAACCTCTTGAGTCAAATTCTGGTCCCTGAGAGAGCTGGATATGATGTTGTCTTCCTGGTGACAGAGCTACCAGCTCATGGACAGCTCTTGGTGGCTGGTCTGCCTCTGGAGCAGTCACGGCCATACTTCCTGCAGTCGGACCTGGCAGCGAGGCATTTGGCATATGCCCATGGCGGGGACAGCATCTCCAAAGATCGTTTCACTTTTAAGACTTGGCTCCGGCCCCGGGAACAGCAGTCTGTCCATCCTCCACAGGAAGGGGCCATCATCTCTGAAGCATTCAATATAACAGTGACCAGCAGTATCAAGTCACTGCGGGTGGTGAAGCAGCAAGAGGTGCTGCAGGTCCCACCAGGCTCTGTGGCCACCTTGTCCCAGGAGTACCTGGATGTGGCAGACACATTGGTGTCCCCACAGGAGATTGTGTACAGCATCCTCCAGAGACCTCTCGCTGGCCACCTGGCCAAAACACACAGCCCACAGGAGCCCATCACCCACTTCACTCAAGCAGATGTCAATGCTGGCCACATCGTGTTTGTTGCCACTGGGAGCCATGCCCCAGGGTCTTTAGCCCTGAGCCTTTCCAGTGGCCACCACCCGCCCACCCTGACCTCGCTGCAGATCGAGGTGCTGCCTGAGTTGAGCAGCACTGTCAGCCCGGCACTGCTGGAAGTGCCCCAAGACCTGAACAGAGCCCTCGTGTCCCACCATCACCTTCTGGGCATCACACCATGGGGGGAAGGTAATACCCTGTACAGGATCATCAGGGACCCCAGGTTTGGCCAAGTGCTGGTCAATCAAAAGCCATCGCGGGGCTTCTCACAGAAGCAGCTGGACCGCAGGGAGGTGACATTCACCTTCAGTGACCTCACGTCTCCTGAGGATAGCTTTCAGTTCCTTGCCATGTCACAAGCAGGAAATAGGACTGGGGTGGTGAACGTGACTGTCCGTGCCACGGTGAAGACCCGACCAGGCAGCCTGTGGCCCCGGGGCACCACAGCCCTCCTGGACACTAGTGTACTTGATGCCAGCGAGCTGGCCAACCGCACCAAGAGCATCCCATTCTTCAGGATCCGCAGGGCACCCCATGCCAGCCGTCTTGTGAGGGTATCCAGGGACCCAGTACAACCCACCACCCCGATTGAGACCTTCAGCCAGAGTGAGCTGGAGCAAGGGCTGGTGGGACTGGAGGTGCTGACTGCTGGGGACACCCACCTGCAGAGTGACAGCTTTGTTTTTGAGCTGGTGGCTGCTGGTGTGCCACCGGCACTAGCATTCCTGGAGTACAGCACTGAGCCTTACAACGCCTCAAAGTCCTATGACATCACCCTGCTGACTGCCCCTCTGGCACCTTCACCCCCAGTGCCCCAGGGCACAGCGCGGAGCAGCCCCAATACCAGCAAGCTGGGCATGCCCCCCACTGCCTGGCTGGCCCCCAGTGCCACCACTAGCCCCAGCCCCATGGAGGGGGGTACCTTCCTCAGATTCATTGAGGCGAACATGTTCAGCATCATCATCCCCATTTGCCTCATCTTCCTCCTGCTGGCCCTCATCTTGCCCCTTCTCTTCTACTTGCACAAGCGCAATAAGACAGGGAAGCACCATGTCCAGGGCACCCCCGCCTCCAAGGCCAAGAACGGGGCTGTGCCAGATCATGAGACTTTCCGGAGGACAGACCCCAACCAAGACATACCCCTAACGACTGTCAACACCCTGGAGGGCAAGGGCGTGGGTCCCCCACCACAGGGCACAGGCCTTGGGAAATCACCAGACCCTGAACTCCTCCAGTACTGCCAGACTTCCAAGCCCCCACTGAAAAATAACCAGTACTGGGTGTGAAGGGCTCAGATGTGGGGGCATGAGACCACCTGGGGGTCAAGACCCTCCCACAGCACGACCAGTCACCTCCTCCTGGCTCTCCTCCTCCATGGGAGCTGGCATCCCACAGATGCAGGAGGGCCCTGAGGATACAGGGGCTGCCGCTCCAGCCCACCTGAGGAGCCCCACATCTCCAAGTGGCTTTGAGCAGGGGAAGGGGGCATTGCATAAGCAAGTGGGGACAGGCAAAATACATGAGTGTTCCTGGGGTATGCTGACTTCGGTTGCTTATTTGGGCCACCTGATGGTGGCCACAGTGCTGGAGGGACCTGATGGCACCAGTACCCTCAGAGCCACCCAGGCAGTGGTGGCTCCTCCATGGTCAGCACCATCCACCACGGGGATGCTTGCCACAGTTCCTGGCACAAGAGGGAGGATGAGAAGTGGCTTGTGCTGAGTCAGGCTGGAGATAAAGCTGCCTAGATCCCCCAGGGCTAGGTGGGCTGAGACACTGGAGGAGAGGCTCAGAAAAGACTCTGTGGCCAATGCCAAGGGAATTCAGGAGTTTCCACCCACTTGGAAAAATACCTGTCTTGTTCTTTCTCTACTTGCAGTGTGCTTCATCAGTCCGATTGCACCAAGTCCTGGGGGGGTTGCACAAGAGGTAGGATGCCCTTGGTGGGGAGGGATGGCCAGAGTTCACCTGGGCAGCATGAAACCAGAGAGGAGAGCAGAGAGCCAAAGCCAGCGCAATCTTCCACTGTATACTCCAATATGGCAAAAGTAAACAGAATAAAGTGCCTTTTCCAAGGTGCATCATTGTTTTCCCAAGCTGCCTCCCATGCCAGGCCTGCTTTAAGCTGCTGAGCGACATTTGGAGGTAATGGACCATATTCTAGGCACTTGATCAAATTTTCCCCAGCCTGGAGTCCTAAAAACTTAAATAGAAACTGTCTGAGGAAGGGTAGAGGAAAAACTGAGGGCTGAGCTCAGGATGAGACCCAACAATAATACCTTGCCCTGTTCCAGCAGGGACGCTCATCACAGGGCACATCCAGCTCTCACACCACCAACGGGAAGCTGACATGAGCCCTCAGGGACACCACGTGGGACCACTTGCACCCTTCTTGCCCGGGATGAAATCCACTACACAAAACCTCCTCCAAAAAGTACCCCATCCCACTCCAAGGCTCTGGCAGAGCCAAGACGTTTGCCTGTACCAATGCCAACAGTTTTCCTCTCTGGGTTTATGGTGCCAAACCTCCACTGAGCAGTAAATCACACTTGTCCTGCTTCAGCTGGCAGGTGCTGGCACATCCCGTGGGCACTCGCAGCCATCAGGGTGCAGGCAGGCACCTCGTGTCCCCCAGCCTCACAGGACAGGACATGGTGAAGGCAGCCCTAGCAACTCCAAGCCCACTTGACCCAAGGGGTGGTTGATGGGTGTCTCCTTCCCATCTCCAAAACCCTCCTCCTGCCCCAACCAGAGGGGGGAAAATGATGTTTCCTTCTGCTCAGAGGCAAATCACACCCTCTCCCCTCTGTAAAATGGGGTCAGCATGACTGTGCTGCCCACACCACAGCTGGGAGGCTGCCAGGGTGCTGCTCCAGAAAGGCTGAGAGAACCTCTGCCATTGACTCCCTCCCCAGATCACAGCTCTGTGCCTTCCCCATCACATTCAAACACACACATTTATTACCTTTACCAATTATATACCCACAGTGAGGGATGGGGGTTGCAGAAAAGCCCTCCATCCACTGAGGGCTGCCTTGGAAGCATCCGCTGCATTTTCCTCCTAAATTATTCTCACCTTGCACCCAGGGTTTAAATAGATGGAACGTGGCCTATTTTGTAAGGAGCACTGAAAGCAGGTTATTTTTAAGGCTTGTGGTTGTATTCTTGCTGCTGGGAGACATCCACTTCCCAAGGTCATGGAAGGACAGGCAGCAACCTGGAAAACAGTAGTGTGGATGGTGGCTCTCTGGGGTTATCCAGGGTTTCCAGGATCAGACACAGCTTCAGTGCTGCTGACTGTCACCCACCCACCTGGAAAAGGGCTGAGGGTCTAGGTGGGCTCCTGCCTCAACATGAAACAGACAAACCACAGCCCAAATGAGCTCAAAAGTTTCCTGGGCAGGCCCTTTGGCTTCTTCAGCACCTTTCCCAGCCAATGTGCAGAGGTTTAGGAAAGAGCACAGCATGGTTTGGGTTGGAAGGGACCTTAAAGGTTATCTTGTTCCACTCCCCCTGCCATGGGCAAGGGACACCTTCCACTAGACTAGGTTGCCCAGAGCCCCATCCAACCTGACCTTGGACACTTCCAGGGATAGGGCAGCCACAGCCTCTCTGGGCACCCTTGTGCCAGGGCCTCACCACCTTCACAGGGAAGAATTTCTGCCCGATATCCAATCTAACCCTGCCCCCTGTCACTCTATGCCCTTCTCTAAAGTCCCTCTCCAGCTCTCTTGGAGCGCCTTCAGGCACTAGAAGGAGCTCTGAGGTCTCCCTAGAGCCTTCTCTTCTCCAGGCTGAACAACTCCAGCTCTCCCAGCTTGTCTCCAGAGTCCTTGGAGCATCTTGGAAGTGAGAAGGGGACTATAACCCCATAGACTCACCTCTCACCTGTGGCAGGCTGGATCCAACACCTCTCCTGGGTTAGTAACACCAGCACCGTAGTCCCAGGTCAGGTTTCAACGGGGGTTGGAGACACTAGGGCTCACAGATAAGGATGGCCACAGAGCAGGAGTAGGGGCTGTTACAGCTCAGGTGACATAAGCCAGTTTCCAGACACCTATTCAAATGCAAAGAATCCACCCAGGGCAGGTAGGATTCTTTGGCTTTGAAACTCTCCTGGCAAGCTTTAGCCATGCAAATTCAGGGGTTCAACAAAGGAGAGATTTATTTCCAGCCAAGCTTCAGGCCAGCACACGAGATTGGGACCCATGTAAGCATCATACTCCCAGCCTCCAAAATCTCCCACTGCTCTGGACCACCACAGTTGCAGGACTTTCAGACAACATTGTCCACACTTCTCCTGGGGACAGAAGTACAGCGAGAACATGAACTCTCTGAGCTCAGGCAGGCAGCCCCACTCTGTCCCAGGACTCCTGCCACCCTGTCTCAATCCCAAAACCTCCCTGGCAGCTCTCACCAGTTACAGGAGATGCTCTAGACTTCACCGTGATTCCAGAGGAGCATCTCAGAGTCCACTTGTGTCCATCCCAGAGTCCATGGGTTATGCTCCCTGAGGGCAAGCAATGAGGAACAGCCTCCTGAGAGGGCAGGAGGACTCCTATTATTCCTAATGCACGTGAATGGTGAGTCAGATCCTCCCAGGAGCTGCCCCACATGGGAAACTAAACCCAGACCTCAGGGTGGCATAGTGTGGCGAGGTTCAGCACCTCTGCTCAGCTCCAAGCCAAGCCTAATGCTCCAGGATGTCGGGAGCCCTCCCTTGTTCCTTTGTGCCTGCCTGATTCAGGCAAGTCACGCCCACAGCCTGCAGAACAGGATCAGCTGGCAGCAAGCCCAGAAGGACGGGATGGAGCCTGGGGGAAGAGGTGCCAGGTCACCCTAGGAGCACTTCAAACAAACCCACACAGGGACAGTGCTGTCCCTGCAACATTCCCTGCAGGAATCTGGCATCATTCCCACCACCTCGACCAGGAGAAATAAAGCACATGGATTTGAGATGCAGAACCAGAGGAGCTTTGCAGTTCCTAGGGAAAGTATAGAGTGGTGAGGCCCTGGACACCAGAAAGCATCCCCCACTGCAGCTGCTGCCCACCATGTCTCCCCAGCCCAGCTCCTATTTAAATTTTAGACAAATTGAGCCTGACCTCTGTTTCCACATCCAACAACTCCCAAGGCAGACAGACAATGATGGAGGGATAACCACATCCCACAGCCTGGGCTCTCCACCCCTCCTACACAAATAACACACGTAGAAACACAGCTCTCCAGTAGCACAGGACCTACTCTCCAGGCTCAGCGTCTTCCTAGGGATTGGAGAGAGGGAATCTGGGCTAGCATGGACAGCTGGGTCAGGGTCTGACCTGAACACCACACAGCTATGGCTGTGGGAGGAACCAACAGCAGGGGAACAAGGAGTGCTGGCACACCTCAATTAAAAGTGGTCCCCAGCTCATTCCCTAGCACAGACATTACTGATGCTCCATAATTGCCCTGGGCTGGGAGCAGGAGGTAGCATTTGGAACTGCAGCCAAGGGAACCAGCTGGTGCTTGTATCTTTGTCTGGAAGAGCCAACTCAGGGTCATGCTTCCAAAATATTTGAGAAACATAGCAATTAAAAGACTGGAGCTGGCAGCCTGAGCTGTCTCCCTCTGCCTGATCCATTGCCACCCCATGCCTGTGCCCTCCCACCTGTGTCTATCCAGAAACACCCCTCTACACAGACACACACTCATGCACCTCCTGACATGGTGGAGACGTCAGTGAAATCCTTCTAAGCTCCATTCCCAGAGGTACTGCTGGTTTCAACGTGCAGGCAGGACTGCTCCCCACTCCCACGGGACTGCTCCCTGCTCCCCATTGGCAGTTGTGCCTCTCCAACATGCTTGCCAACGTGTACCAGCAGCATGGCATGCATAGCAAGACCGATCCTGCCCAGCCGCCCCACTAAGAGCTGTGCTTCCCTTTGCCATGGGAGGAGCTGGGTTGGGTCACTGCACTGCTTTAGTGGCTGATCCTGAATTATTGAACACTGGTGGGGGGTGTATCCACATAGTTGACAAGCCTCTAGTCAGCAGCTCTGTTTGTCTCAGCATCCCCATCCTCTACCTTCCAGCCACTCAGCTGGTCCTCATGGGACCCCAGCAGATCCCACACGCAAGATAGGTCCTCTCACCCTAGAGCATCTTGCTGGTCTCAGGATGCATGGGCAGGGATTGGATGTAGGTTGTCTCTATGCCTTTTGGCCTGGTCCACATACAAACCCTGATCTCCCAGAACTCAAACCAAGGATGCCAGATTTTCTTTCCACAATGGAGAGAGGCACAAAGAGAAGAAGCAAAACAAGAGCTCCCAGAAGCCACCCACAGGAACAGAGGCAGCAGTGGGCTCCCTGGTGCCGGCTGTGGTGCTCTCCAGGGAAGATACTCCAGCCATTGTCCATGTTGCCACCTCCCAAACCTGCTGTTGTGCTGGTAGGACTCACACAGTGCCTTAGCCTTGGCTCTCTCACACAGGAGCAGCCTTGGGAAGTGGGAGCAAGAAGCGGATCTGCCCCATGTTCCTGATGTTTCCACTCAGCTCTGTGTGTCCTGGATTTTTTTCTCTTGTGGGAGCAGAGAACAGCCTGTGTCACAGATAATAAAGGCAGTGACTGACACAACTGAGGGCACGTGGAGCACTGTGTGCACCCCAAGACCCCTCTCCACAGTCACCCCGCATCCTGGGTGCTCACCCAGCAGCAGAAGCACCAAGACAGCCACTGGGATGCTTGCAGCCAGTTCCATCCTCCAAACCTTGGGACATTTACAGGATGCTATTGAAGATGCGGGGGGACAGCAGGAAGACGCTCAAGTCCCCCACCTGGCCAAGGCAGGGGCAGACCCCAAAATGCCTGCCCATGGGCAGGGATGGCCCAGCTACCTGCTGCCAGATGGTAGAGGGAAAAGGCAGAAATATTAATGGGACAGAGATTCTCTCAGGAAATTAGTTTGCTGTGCCCTGGGAGCACAGTCCAGACATGAGGATACCGAGAAGAATGGCAAGTGAGGCAGGGAGACCTTTGTGGGTGTGGAAGGACCACAGAGAGCACAGGTCCACCCTTGGTGAAACTGAGGCACAGATTTCCAAGGGGATGCATGCAGCCTGCAGGAACCCTATCCCATTCTTGTCCCCCATGCCAAGACACCAGGGTGTAGGATGAACCCCTGGGGAGTTGGGCCATCTCCCTGCTCCAGCTGCACACCTTGTCTTCAGGATATCCCTGGGACTGTGCTGCCACAGTGGATCCCAAACCAAGGACCCTTTTGCCCAGGCGGGTCCAGAGGAGCTGGGATACTGGCACAGCTCAGAAGGCTGCTTGCAGTGCCAGAGGCTGGCCACCTGCCCAAGGAAGGCAGTGGCAGGCTCAATCTCAGTGCCCATTGTGCTGTCGAGGGAACAGGGCTGGGGGAAGGGACACGCCGTACCAGAGCATCTGGCCTCAACATGGGGCCAAGGCCACCGTGGTCATCTAGAGTATGACCAGTGGGGCCAGACACCAGAGATTAGCATGGGGGTCAGACACCATTCCCATGGCTGCTGGGGTGGGATTGGGTCAAGGTGGGATGGGGCTCGGATGGGTGGAGAATGGATTGGGATGATGCTAAGGAAGGACGTGGCCAGGGTAGGATGAGGATGGGTTGGGATGGCACTGGGGTAGGATAGGACCAGAGTGGGATGGCGCCAAGGTAGTATTTGGCCAGGGTAGGATGGAGCTGCAGTAGGATGGTGTTAGGGTAGGACAGGGCCAGAATGGGATGAGAATGGTGTGGGATAATGTCCTGAAAGGATGCAGCCTGGGCATGAGAGTGGAATCAGGCCGGCGTAGGACAGAGCTGTGGCAGGATTGGGATGGGATAGGGTTGGGGTGGAATTGTGCCAGGATGTGATGGAAATGGGGTAGGTAGAGTCAAGGTAGGATATGGCCAGGACGGGGATGAGGTTGGGATAGGATGGGACTGGTGTGGTATGGATCCAGAGTGGGACGGGTCCATGGGAAAGGGACTACCCTGGCTGTGGGATGCAGGAGGAAGCACATCCTGCCTGGATGGAGGCTGCATGCCACCACCAGCTGTAGCTCAGTGTGCTTGTCCCTGCAGGCTGGGGTTGGGGAGGGCTCTGGGAGGATGGAGAGCAACTTGCTGCATTCCCAGTGTCACTGCTAGTTTAACAGCACCCCGCTGGCCTTGCATGCTGGCGCTAATTTTATCCCTGGAGCCAGGCCAAGGCAGCCCTAACTTTCCTCACTGTGATTTATCCCAGCCATTTCCCTTCAAAAACAAGGCCTTCATGCCAGCCCTGCTGTCTCCCAAGCAGCTACACACCACCCTGGGCCCTGGGCAAAGCAAAGCTGAGCAGGATTTGTCTCTTGGTGTGTTGCTTGGAGAGCAGGAGGGTGTTCACTGTGGAATCCCCTCCTGGGATCATTCCCCCACAGTACAGGGATGTTTGAAACCGGCTGGAAGCCAGGGGATGCTTAGATGCAGAGCTTTCCCCAGGATCCTGGAGCAATTTCATTTTTCACAGATATCTCTGGGAAGGAGATGGGTGTTTTTTCTATCAACAATTTTATTGAAAAGGCTGTGGGGCTCTTTTTTTTCCCCTGTTTTTTCTCCCTTTTCCCAGTCACCATCCATGCTCGAGAAAGAGATTTCCCTTCACCTTTGTGCATCTAGTTAAAAACTGATTGGTAAAAATGCTGCAGAAAAATGGAAAATATTGAAAATATCTCATGACAAACAAACAAAAAAACTCTTCCAAATAAAGATCTGTTTTCTTCTCTTTTTTCCATCAGAAAAGCTTTTAGTGTGCAAAATGTTGAGCGTTTGGATTTCTTCTCCCAGGGGCCTGGGATGTACCTGTCTCTGCTCCAGGAGAGCAGGTTTTCAGAAAGCTAAAAACCACTGAGCAGAAACACCAGCTCCACATCTGCCGCTCTTGTGAGCCTCCCATGCCCCTGCCACACCCGTGGCATGGTGGGAGGTCCCCAGGAAAAGAGGTGTCACAGCCCATCCCAGCCAATCCCATAGGCCTGGGAAGGGGGAAGAAAGCCCAAAGTTATTTGGTCTCTAGCATGATGAGTTCCCATTTGTTCTCAGTCCATCACAGACAGAGGAGGTGTGGAAGGCTTCGGGCAAAGCAAGCGGAGGGATTAGAGGTTGTCGTACATATGCAACGTCTTCTCCAGCTGCTGGCTGACGCGCTGGTAGAAGATGATCTGCTGCCTTAGGTAGGACTGCATCATCCTCTTGAAGTCAGCCACACGCCGCTCATGGAAGTGGTTCATCTCGGCCTGCAGGGCAAAGCCCACCACGCGGCAGCGCTTGCGGATCCCATCAGCCTCCTCTTGGTCCATCCTGCCCTCGTCGCTCATCCGCTGGCTCTCCTTCACCTTCGCAAAGGCACCTGGCAAGGCAGGGGAGCAGGGTGAGAGGCTGGAGGATCTGTTCAACCTTCTGGCCCCTTCCCTGCCCTCCCTGGTTGGCCCCATTGCCCTCCATACCTGGGCACCAGCCTGGCCCCAAAGCAGAGGCACAGAGCTGCCCCACATGAGTAAAGGAGGGATCTAGCTGCATCTCCCCATCCCTTTCTTCCAGGGAAAGACCCTCCAAAGGAGCCTTTTCCCTCTGGACTCTGGCCTCCTCAGCTCCTTTTCCATCCCATCCCTGGGCTATCAGTCTCACGTTTAGCTGGTTTTGGGGTCTGGGCTCCTGCATGGCTGCAACTCAAGGCTTTGGGTACAAAACTAAAACTGTGGGGCAGGGTTAATGCAGCCAAGCACCTCAGCCAAGCCTGCCCTCCACATATTCCATGGTATCCCATGAATGGGGGTCAAGAGCAGCCCTGGGAGACCCCAGCCCAAAAGGCAGTGAACCAGGACCAGTGCAGAAAGGACGTGTGGTGCTGTCTGGAGCTCAGCTGGAAAACCATTTCCCTCTCCCAGAGGCAGCTGATGCTCTGACACCAGTTTTTCCCTCTCCATGTTTTTTTACAGCTCAGTTTCGAAAGAATCCTGCCTGGCTCCAGCCCTGCATTCCTCTCCCTCATTAGCACAGAGGCTAAAAATCTAAAACCAGGATCTGGCCCGCATTGGGCTCTTTTTCCCCGCTCCCTGCCCCTTGCTGGGAGCACCAGACCTGGGGTTACAATGTTCCGGCTCCGCTAGTCCTTTACCCAGCAGAGAGGCGGAGGAGGAGAAAGAAGAAGTACAGGTTGGAGGCCAAATCCTGCCTTCCGCTCAGCCCACATGGCCTCGCTTCCGGGTGGGATCCAGGCCCTCTCCATGGGTAAACAACACTGGGAGGAAAGGCAAGGAAGCTGCTGGGGTGGGACTGCATCTTCCCTGCCCTCTTTGCCTTCCTAGTCTCCCCCAGGCATGTGCGGCGATGCACGGAGAACCTAAGATGCTCAGACATGTGTCAGCCCTGGCTATACCTTGGGGAAAACCTGTCCCCCAACATGTGGGGATGCTGATGTGGGTGTCCCCTCCCTGCTGCAGGCAGCTGGGCTGGGAGGAGTGTGTGGACTTAGCCGGGCTCCCACACCCAGCTGCGTCACCCTGCTGCCTGGGCGTAAAGGGACACCAAGCCCTCCCTGCTTGCCATCCGCCCGAGGAAAAGCACAGCAGACATTTCTCATCCCCTATGACTCCACCAGCTCTAGGAAACCAGGACGAATGGGATGCATAGAGCTCCAATGGGCCAGGAGTGCTAACCCACTCCTCCTGGATTCAGAGGTGCAGGGACATACTCCTGAAAAGTGTGACCCTGGTTGTCCCCAGGAGGCTCAGTGTGTCCCTCTCAGGGACGTGTCCCCATTCCACTGCCCTGCACAGCCCCCTCTGCCCCTCCAAGCCACCCAAGGCCCTGTCCAGCCATGTCCCAGCCCTGGGGCCGCAAGCTCCAGCATCTCCTCAGGCCACCTACCGGCTGCCTTGGCAGGAAGGGAGGATGAGGAGGGACAAGTAGCAGTGGGTGGAGATGCTCAGGAAGTGCTGTGCAGTTCACCACAGAGCCACCAGCAGTGGTGCTGGATCCAGCTCATGGGCTGGCGGGAGTGACACCCATGTCGATTCCCCCAGAAGGAAGAAACAGCTGCAGCTATGGAGCCCACAGCATCACTGGGGCAGACCCTGGACCCAACAGCCTCTCCCAGGCTAGGGTGACTGGAGGGCTGTGCCAGAGGGACCACACTAGGAGGCACGGGCAATGAATGGTTCCCATCCTCATTCCCCATTCCTTTTATGACCCAACAGAGAATTTCCTCATTGCATCACCATCCCACTCCCCATGCTGTTTCCACTCACATGGGGCTGTTCCCAGGGGAGAAGAAGGCCTCCTTACCTTTCTGGAGGTGGATGATGTCTGGGAAGTTGGAGAGGAGCCCTTGGTATAAGGAGAGAGTGTCCAGCATGAGGAACAGGTCATTCTTGGGCTGCTCAGCGAACATCTCCCCCACGGTCTCATATGTCTTGCCTGTGTGGGAGATGGCATTGTTGAGGGCATCCAAGCTGTAGGGAGGGTCCATGTGGAATGAGTGGCTGATGGCTTGGAAGGCATTGCCCAGCTTCTGGAACTCCTTCCGGAAGCCCCCCACGTGCTTGCGCACCAGCTCTGAGGCCACGTTGGTCAGCTGCAGGACACTGTCGTCCATCTTCTTGCTGAAGGCCTTGAAGGCGTCCACACGGTCTTCCACATCCTGCAGGTCCTGGTGCTCTGTGGGAATCTGGATGGTGAGGAGGAAGCTAGCGCCCACCATCTCATCCTTTTCTGCCCGACGTTTGCCCAGCTTCCACTGCTTCTCATCACGGCAGCAGAGGAAGTGCTGGAAGCCCTCGTACTGGGAGAGGACAGGGTGGCTGGTCATGTGGTCCATCCAGAGAATCAGCCGCCGCTTGCGCTTCTCAATGAAGTCCTCCTCAAAGCGGCCGGTGGCCTGTTTCTCGGGCAGGTGGGGCACTGAGATCACCGTGAACTTGTGCAAGAGGCGGTTGTAGAGCCAGTCAAAGTGCTTGTACCGCCGGTACACAGGGGAGTTGATGTTGCTGGGGGTCAGCTTGTAGGAGATGTAGCTCTTGATGCCCTTGAACTTGGTTTGCTTGGTGGGGTCCTCCACAGAGCAGATGAAGGGGTGGGGGTTCGCCCTCCACTGGGGCCCTCTGGAGCCCATCTCAATGCAGTACGTCTCAGCAATCTTGGACATCAGGGGAACGTCACCCAAGATGAAGGCTTCCACCCCAGAGCGGACAAAGCAGGAGAAGCGGTTAAGGTTCCTTCCCACCACGCTGCCCCTCTTGGAGGAGCTCATGCTGTCCTGCCTCTCCAGCACCTGCTTGGGCCGGTAATCAGCGTGCTGGTGCTGGCCATAGGCCGCCGGGTACTGCAGGCTGGGTGAGGGGTGCCCGTTGGTACCCGGAGCACTACGGGGCTCCTCCACCACTGTGCACGCATCATCCCAGTCATCCCAGTCATCATCATCATCATCCTCAAAACTGCCCTGGTAGGAGATGCCAGGGTTGGGCGATGCTGAGTAGAAGGAGGAGTCGTGCCCTGGGGAGCCAGCCGGGCTGCTGGAGTAGTCCGTGTAGTTGGAGCCTGACCGAGAGCGGAGGATCTCGACGTAGGAAGCAGGGAAGAGGCCGGTCTCCCCGCGGCTGTTTTGGCCCTGTAACCACCCGTCCAGGGAGTTCTCGCTGAAGATGACGAGCTCCTCGTTCTCCTGGATGCTGATCTCCTCTTTGTTTTCGCTCTGGAAGTTGTAAAGCGCTCTGGCTTTCAACGCCATGGCCGGTCCTGGGTCGGGAAGTGGAAGGGGGGGACAGCGGAACGCAACACCCCCAGCCAAAACAACCACCCCCGGGCAGTACTGCAGGCTCCGGGATAACCACCACGCGCTGTGGGAAATGGCTTGGCCGATTTCCCAGGGAAATAAAAAAAAAAGGTGGAGAAGAAATCCCTTATGAGATGATGCCAAGGTCCATATGTCCAAGTGACCCCCTCGATCCCGGCAACGCAGTTAAAAACAACATTCCCTGTTTAAAGGCGACACTGCCGGCATAAAAACAAGACTCTGGTCAGGCGGGTGGCTTTTTCCTGGCTCTTCCGGGATGTGAACCCTGGCTGGCCCAAGAGCCGGGCTCTGCCATGTCCACGCAGGTTTATCTCGCTGGGACGTTGATCCCGAGGTTTCACTTTCCGGGAGGAAAATCTCTGGCTGCCAGCGCGGAAATAAATCCAAAGTGACTTTCCTCGGGACTCCTGCGGATAAAACACCCCAAATTCCCTCCTGCCAGCAGTTGCCCGTCGGCGGGTGCTGCGAAAGAGTCGGGAACGACCTCAAACCCTGCCCAGTTTCCCGGTGACTCCGGAATTTCCCTTCCGGGCCGACTTTCTCGGAGGTTGGTGGGGTTTGATTTTCTCCTGAAATCCGTAAATCTCACGCAGGACAGAGGTGCCAATGCCGGTGCCGGTGCCGGAGGAGCCGCCAGCCTCCCGTGGCGCACGGCAGCGCCGCTCCCGCTCCGCCGCCTGGGTCGCGGCGGGGAACAGCCCGGCCCGGCCCAGGCAGCCGCACGCTGCCCTCTGCAGGCAGCCGGTCCCGGGGGGCACCAATTCCCTCCCGCGGTGGCACTGGCTGATCCCACGTCCCTGCCGGGATATTCTCCTCGCCGGTGCCCGGGGACGGTTCGCAGCGTCCCGTCCCGGTGCCCGGGCTGGGGGGGACAACCTCGGGCGGGGGGACGNCCGGGCCGCACCCCCGCCTGGCCGCCTACAAACCCCGCGGCGGCCTCGGGCAGGCCGAGCGCCGGCAGCGCCTCCTCCGCATCCAGAAAGAGTGAGCCGGGCTAGCGGTCGTCGCCGGGGATGGGGGCGCGGGGAGCGGGCGGGCCGCGTTGGGCCGCCGTGGAGCTGCGCGTGGGGAGGCGGCCCGGGCTGAGTGCGGGGCGCAGTGGGTGACTTGCCTCCCTGGCGGGTGGGTTTGTCGCCCTCAGGAGGCGGCTGGACTACGTGAACCATGCCAGGAGACTGGCGGAGGACGACTGGGCAGGGGTGGAGAGCGAGGGCGAGGAGGAGGAGGGGGAAGATGCGGAGGAAGAGGAGATGGATTTGGATGCTGGCAAGAAGTTGCCCAAGCGCTATGCTAATCAGGTGAGGAGCCACTCGTGTCCCCATAGCGGAGTGTGGGCGTGAGGCAGGGCCAGGGTGGCGGAGGCGGGGTGGTTTGAGGCCACGGTGATGGCTGTGGTGCCGCTGAGAAGTATGTGTCCTGTCCGGCTTAGTGCTGAGAGAGAAACTGCTCCAGTTTGCCCCAAAAACCTGCTGAGCTCAAGTGGAAAACAGGTGGAGATGGGTTGCCTCTGTGCTTTAGGATAATTTAGGTTGTCGTGAATGTCATCGAGTCCAACCATTAACGCTGCACTACAGTGCAAAATCTCTCACCTTGGGAGATTTTGGCTCAGCGTTAGTACCTCATTAGGCAGCACTCCGCTAAAGATTTCTGTCTTTCCCTACGTTTGGGACACCAGGAAGGAAAGGAAAGCTCAGCTGGGTTTTATTAGCCTGGATGCTGTATTGGTCCAAAAAGACACGCAGCCCCTTAGGCAATCTTTGAGGACGTCAACTTCTCCAGGCTCTTTACTCCGAATATTTTGGAACCTCTAAGCTCTTCCATGGTTTTAAAAATAAAGTGATGGAGCGAGGACCAAGGTGTGAGGTGCCCAAGCAAGGATTGTAGTCTGAAGCTCAGCAGCTGGGAATTAAGAGAAAGACTTGAAGAGTGTGTTAGGCAGGTTGGGGTTCATCAGAGAGGGAGGGAACCCTTTAAGGGGTGACAAGCGGTGCCAGCTGCCTCTAAAGCACCCAGTGTACCTGTCAAAGCCAAGTCAAAACCTCCTTGCTTTTTCTTCGAGTTGTTCATTGTCCATAACTCCAGGAGGGCTGTTACTGGTTCTTTTTCTTGGTTTCTCTACAGCTGATGCTGTCAGAGTGGCTGGTGGATGTGCCCTCGGATCTGGAGCAGGAGTGGGTTGTGGTGGTGTGTCCCGTTGGGAAAAGGGCACTCATCGTGGCCTCCAGGGTAAGGGGCATCAGAGGTGGGATCTCACCAGCTGCTAATGGATCTGTTGCTGTTTCTAGCCACCATAAAACTGGCTTGACTGGGGTTTTGTCTCTCCTCTTTCCTCCCAGGGCACAACAGCAGCTTACACCAAGAGTGGCTTCTGTGTCAACAGGTTCCCATCCCTGCTGCCGGGGGGGAACCGACACAACTCAACCAGTGAGAAAGGTACAGGTGTGAGCAGGTATTTGGGAGAGAGAGAGAGGGGAGCTGCTTGCTTCTCCCTGGGAATGTGTGTGCTGGCAGGCTCAGTGCTGCTCCTCCAGCTGCCCCGAGTCCTGGAGTCCCCTTTTTGGTGCTGGGGCTTAGTCCACTTCAGGGAGATAACTGGATGTGGACAGCTGCCTTTATTCTAGATATGCACATAGAATCCCAGGATGATTTGGCTTGGAATGGACCTTAAAGGTCATCTTGTGCCATCCCTCTGCCATGGGCAGGGACACTTTCCATTAGACCAGGTTGTTCCAAGCCCCATCCAGCCTGGCCTTGGACACTTCTAGAGATGGGGCATCCACAGCTTCTCTGCACAGCCTGTGCCAGGGCCTCCCCACCCTCACAGGGAAGAATTTCATCCTAACATATAATCTAAAACTTCCTTTTTCCAGTTTAAAACCATTGCCTCTTTTCCTGTCATGTCTTTTAATGAGCTGCCTAGTTGACTAACACTTAAACTCAAATGTCCTCTCTGTCCTCTGACAGAGACATGTGTATGGTGTCATCTTCCTTGATAGCTCTTGGAGTTCATGTTTTTTGCCCTGAAAAAAAAAGAGCTTTACTCTTTGGCAAATGCCAATTTTCTGAAGCATGCCCTTGCTTGCTGTGCCTCTGGCCAGTCCCTTTGTAGCCTCATAAGACTCCTCAAGCTCAAGGCTTTTTGTGGGCACAGTTTCTGTTAGCTGAAAGGGGTCCCTCTGCATGCAGCAGCCTTTCACTGGGGCAGGATTAATGCTGGAGAGCTGTGACCTGGAGCTTGCCAGCTGGATTAGCCAGGGTCTGGAGCAGGTCTGGACCTCCCTGTGTTTGTGTGTGCAGTGTACAGCATCCTGGACTGCATCTACAGTGAGGCCCAGCAGACCTACTATATCCTCGATGTGATGTGCTGGAGAGGACACCCTGTTTATGACTGCCAGGTACTGAATCCTTGCCCTCCCAGTTGTTCCCTGAGATGCTGTGCTCCAGCACTGTATGTAGCTCACTGCAAAATGCGTGTATTTCTCCTAAGCACCAGCATCTTTACAGCTTTTGGGCTGCTGGAATAACTGTGTACTTGTTTTTCTGGGGAGTAGCAGGGTTTGGGGTGTTGGTTCTGCAGGTGAAGTCGAATTTGTAAGTGGTCCCAGGTGAGTGCAGAGGAGGCAAGACATTCGGCAGGTGGTGATGTGTGGTGAATGGTCACTAACTCTGTGTCCTTTCACAGACTGACTTCAGATTCTTCTGGCTCTCCTCGAAGATCCAAGAGGAGGAAGGACTGGGAGAGAAAAGCAGGATTAATCCGGTAAGTCCTTTTGTACTGAGAGAGGCTGAAGGGTAAGCTCTCTTGTTCAGCAGGCTTCAGCAGTTTCTTTCACAAGTGGAAACTTTTTTTCTTTTTTTTTTTTCCCTTGTGGATCAGGCTTCAAAGTGTACATCTGACGAAATGGGATGCTGTGGTCAGGATGTAAATAGAACCACTGAATATTCTAAATCAGTGCAGTGGGGATTTTTTTCCCCCACCTGAGGTGCTGAGGGAGATCACACTGCTGGATGTCAGCTAACTTCCATGCTGGTTTTTTGCCTTGAGACAGAATGGAAAACCACTGTGGTTTCTGCAGGGGCAGTATTTGCATGGCAGTCTGACTACAATGGGGCTTATTCTTGCAGTCTTGTGGGTTTGTAAAGCTTTAAGCCTTTCCTCTGTTTAAACTGATCATTGAAGTTGTTGGGCTGAATGCTACCCAGAGTCCCTGCTGAGCCAAGGTAAAAAGTCTTCTTTTGAAGACTTACACATGGAAGTCAGATCTAGAACCCACAGCAGCTTGGAATGTGATTTCTGAACACAGACATTAGAGATTTGTTGTCTCAGACACAGCCAAGCAGAGCAGCTCTTGTGAGCTGAGCATGTCAGTGGTAAGTGGGGCTGACTGCCATGAAGGTGTCTGTGTTTGGAGAACATCCTATTGTGACTCCCAACAGGAATATCCAGAAGATAGCTACCTCATGAAGTGAGGGTCATTTCAGCTTTCATTTCCTGGGTGGAAAGATTTTCTCAGCTGAGCCAGAAGCCTGGAGCAGACATCTGTCTGCTTTGCATCCTGCCTCGAGGTCATCTTTTTCTATTTTGGTTAAAAGAGCATCTCAGGGTCAACTCTTCCTGCAGTCTTAAGTGTTTGGGAAAAAAGGTATCAGGAGGACGTGGGAGATGTTCCTCACCCTTTCCCTCGTATGCTGGATCGTGCAGTGGAGGAATCCCTCCTTAGCTTCTTCCACACCAATGCTGAACTCAGTGACTTGTTCTTCTTTAGGTCATGCAGTTGCCTCTTCTAACTCTCTCTTACTCTTTCAGTACAAATTTGTGGGCCTGCAGAACTTCCCTTGCTCCTCAGACAGCCTATGTGAGCTGCTGGCTACGGACTTCCCCTTTGAGGTGAGAACACACAGGTGGGGGCATGGACCTCAGCCTTAGCAACAGCCCTGCCATGCCTCTGGCAATGCTGGGAGAGAGAGATCCATCCCCTCCCTTTGGGAATTTGTTCTCCTGAGACTTCAGGAAGCTTGCTGAATTGCATTGCTGTTTCCCTCTATGTGGGATAAATGCCTTTAAGCTCGTGGTTGATCTGTTGCCTTGTCAACAGGTACAGACCTCATCCAACCACACAAATGAGGAGGAGTTAAACCAGGCCATTCCCTGTGTTTATGCTGCCCTTGCTGCAGTTGGCTGGGTGTGAAAGAGCCTTTTGGGATGGTGGTGTTTACATGGACACTCAGGCTGCCTGCAGAAACAGCACAACTCACGTTCACAAAGCAGTGTGATGGACAGCTGACCTCTTTAGGGCCAAAGCTGATACTGCCCACTGCTCTGGGTGGGCTTGCTTGAGTGGGTTTTCTTAAGTCTGTCTGGTTCCATTTTCTGTGTCTAGGGCACCTGGCTGTTTTGAGGGGGAGGAGAAGGATGACAGTAAGATCCTGATGGTTTCTGAGGGGTTTATGGGTGTTCGTGGTGGGTGCCTGAGGTGTGCTGGAGCTGGGGGAAGATGGCTGTGACAGAAATGGCTGAGCAGGACACCTGTGTCTGCTTCATCAGCTTTAGAATCATAGAATCATACAATATCCTGAGTTAAAAGGGACTCACTAGTACCATCAAAGCCCAACTCCTAGACCTGCACAAAACAGCTAACAATCCTACCATGTGCCTGAGAGCATTGTCCAAAGGCTCCCTGAATTCTGACAAGCTTAGGTTCATGACCACTTCCCTGGGGAGCCTGTTCCAGTGCCTGACCACCCTTTGGGAGAAGAATCTTTTCCTAATATCCACCCTAAACCTCATCTAACACAGCTGACCTTTAGGGAAGTGAAAGACAGGTAAATCTATGTGCCACCTGACTCAGCTCCATGTGGGTGTGAGCAGTGAGTCTCAGGCCATCATGGAATCAGCTCTAGTTGCCTTTGCCTGCCCTGGTGGACTTGTCACTGCCGGGGAAGATGATGGAAGAGGCAGTGGCATTCCAGTCCAGCGACAACATCTGTGAGCCAGAAGCTCCTTCACTGTCTCTAGCAGTTCCTGGGAGTTCTCAGACTCAGTCCTACACCAGGAACAGCCTTGACAGAGGCCACAAAGCCAAAAGCCACAAAGCCCAAAGCCACATTGATGTGACAGTGTCTCTTGTGCTCTCCCATCCTGATTTAGCCATTAATAATTGCAGGTTTAAATTAAGGGACAGTAATTTGTCTGTGAGAGCTGACTTGTCAAAGCCAGACAGTCATCTGAGAGTTGGAAAGTCCCAGCCCCTTGCTGGTCTTGTCAATCCTCGTTCTGAACATGCATCTTTCCTGCAACTGACTTGCTTAATGACAAATGGCCTGAGTGCCTCTGTAAAAACAGTCATTCCTGTCTTTCCTGAGTAAAAGCTTCATTCCTTCCTGAGGCATGTGGTCCCCTGAGGAAAGGCTGAGGAGTGTTGTCCTGCTGTGGTCAGAGTGGGAAACTTGTGCTATGAAACAGGCCATTACGAAACTCTGGAGTGAGAGATGGAGCTGAACAGACTCCAGATATGTTATCCCGCTGTGATTTGCCCCCCAGGTCCTCAGATACATCAGGGTGCAACCCCAAGAAGCAAAATGTGGTG
Source organism: Serilophus lunatus (assembly GCA_013399895.1). Classification (NCBI taxonomy): domain Eukaryota; kingdom Metazoa; phylum Chordata; class Aves; order Passeriformes; family Eurylaimidae; genus Serilophus; species Serilophus lunatus. The sequence goes on from VXBA01001356.1 coordinate 219,806, forward strand.
TAATTGGCTCCACACAGCCATAACCCCTTGGAAACTGTGTTGCTGCTTCCAGGACGTAAGGAGCCCAAAAATCCCCAAACCAGCTTCCACCACTAGCACAGAACAGAATAAAATTTGCAGGAGGCAAAATACATCTTGGCTATGGATAGCGAAGGACAACAGAGGTAGTCTTAGGCCTGGACCCAGCGTCTTGTGATCCTGACAAGATCTCATATGTGTGATGGCAGCAGAAGTGGTCAGTGCTTTCAGATCTGGGTCTTCAGAGTTAATCTGTAACCTCGAGTTATGGCCTGACCCACTCCATGCAGCAGAGTTCTATTCCTCTGAATTCACTGGACTTTGCAACTGTTGACTGACTCTGAATTTCAGGATGGTTTTGGAGTGGATCTTAAGAGCTACTGTCCTTGTCACAGATCTGAGTAAAACCATGCTCAAGTTTCCATGAAGGCAAGGGAGTCAAAACCTGTGAGAAACCCAGGTATGAAGGAATGGAAGCACTGTTAAGCACCTAAAATCTGGAAAGCGTGGCTGTAGAATGTAAAACCCTGCCAGGCCAGTCCTTCCTCACTTTCAGTCATTTAGGGACAGTGTCAGCCCTTGTTCTGTTGTGGCTGCTGTCACTGATGTGACTCGGGGTAGAAACTCAGCCAACAAATTAAATAAATGGGAAGGAATACGGGAGTCACTTAAAATAGGGAAGGGAGAATATGACCCAGCTTTACCAGGCCAAACTCACATGAATTCTCCAACTTGAGGAAGACACTTGGAGCAGTCTGGAAGGCCTCTGAAGGCTCTGATCTTTACCAAAATATTCCTGTAGGTGCTGGAGAATCCCCCTTGCTCATCAGGTGCCATGTATCCGCAGGAATGGGCTAGATGTGCTGGGGTGCCACAGAATCTGGCTCTTCACAGAAGGCAGGGGGAGGGACTTTAGATATCCAGAGGGGTAACACAAGCTCATCATGATGTTTACTGTTCTGGTTTTATGTTTTCCTAGCAGTGGAATCCCCCTTTTTCTGTGATTATTTTGAAGTGACTGAAAATTATGCACAGAATAGTGCCAGAAGCTTTACCATCTCTGCCAGAGGTTAGCATCTGTGGAGCAGAAATGGATATATGCTGCTCTGTGCTCAGCTTGTGTGTCTGTTCTGGGGGCTATAGGCTTGGGGAGGGGCCTGGAGCAATTTATCCCAAGGTGGGCTCTTGTTTTTCTCTCTTCTGCTCACTCAGTGAGTCCTCTTCGTAGCCAAATTACTTTTTAGGAGCTTGTGAAGCTGAGCTAGGAAGAGCACCACCTTCAGTGTTAGACTGACAGCAAGATTAGCCTTGCAAAACACACCCCTGGGAAGCACAAGAAGAGCGGGCAACCCTTGAGAGGATGGTGGGAAAGTGGGGAAAATATCAGACAGCTGTAGCACTGCAGAGTGTGGAAATAGCACGAGAGTTAGGCCTAAACATTCAAAGTCCTGAGTACCTTTAACTGTCATTGATTGCTGGAGAAGTTCTCTCCTGGGAAACATTAAGAACTTTATTGGCATATGCCAGCTGAAAGAGCTGTTAGGAATCAGGGCTCCTTGGCGTCACACAGTTGGTCAAATTACTTTCCAAATGTATTATTTAAAATAAGCTCTACCCAGTGAAGTGGGCTGTCTTACTCAGAAACCTGCTGGCTTTTCTGTAGAATGGGATGAGTGCATCCAGAGGATGCTGCTCTGTGTCGACATTGGGCTGGAATTGTTTGCTTTTGAAAATTTAAAGCCACCCAGGAACTGCTGATTTTTCAGGGCAAGAGCCCTGCAGGTTTCTTCTTTCCCTTCCGCTATTTATTGGACTACTTGAGGAAAAATGATCCAGCTGGTGGGTTTGGCCTGCAAACAGAGAGTGGAGCCATCATCTGGCGCCTGGTCATCCGCTTGCAGGAGCCTCAGCTCTGCCCTTTCATTCACTCTCTCCTGTCCACAGGTCGATGGGCTGCTCTTCTACCACAGGCAAACCCACTACACCCCTGGCAGCACCCCGCTGGTGGGCTGGCTCCGGCCCTACATGGTCCCTGAAATCCTGGGGCTTGCTGTGCCGCCCACCCTGCTCACCGCCAAACCAGACTATGCCGGGCGGCAGCTCCAGCAAATCATCGAGAGCAAAAGGAGTAAAAAGCTGGCGGTGGAAAAGGGCGACCTGAGCAGCACCACAGCCTCGAGGAATGGACATTACGAGCTGGAACACTTGTCTACCCTTCAGCCAGAAAAGTCTCCGGAGGGCTGGGATGGAGCAATGAGCCAGATGGAGAGTTAAGATGTTTGGACAGGCCAGGTGGGGAGGGAGCAGGGCAAAGGCTCCCTTTTTCTCACTGTGCCTCATGCTCCCGAGAGGGGGCAAAGTCATGATGATAGGATAGCTTTGTTTAAAGGTCATGACAGTGGAATATCTTGCCCTGAATGCTGCTGGAAATTTTTTGTTTATTATTTTATTTTTTTTTGCCAAGGCTTCTGTGAGGCCTTAACAGGATTGCCTGATTCTTTGCTAGGGCAGTTGTGTTTTGAGAAATGATCTCTTCCCGCTCTGCAGGTGTACAGTTCAGCTCCTGACCCTACTTCTGTTAAAGCCCTGGCAAAGCTGCAGCATAGGAACAGTGCTCAGACCTCAGAGGTGCAGCTGCTGCTTAGAACTTCAGCAGTAGCCTCACCATCCTGACCCCAGAAACTGGGGCTTCTTCACCCTTGATCCAGCTGTTTTCCAAGGCCTTCACACTGGAAGTGTTTTGGTCAGTCTGCTTCTTACTGGCAAAAAATTTGCAGTGAGCTGCTGTAAACTCAAAGGGTGGCCTTTACACACTCACATGTTCTTAGGAAAATTGAAATTTTCCTTGCATCGCAGCAGGACCTGCCTCGGAGCAGGGCTTTGTGCAGCATGAGTGCAGCAGAAGCCTCTCTCTCCTTGAGGTTTTTCTCAGTAGGGGGAGGAAGGAATGGCTTCGCTCTGAAAAACAGTACCATTGATCGTGCCAAATAAAAGGTTTTTCAGAAAGACAAATTCTTGAGTGTCTTCCTGCTACCTAAGGGTGGATGCGTGCTGTGCCTCCCAAATAGGGATTGAAAAATCAGTTCCACTGCTGACTGGATCAGAGGAAATGCTTATGGGGGTTTGATTCTCTGCACACTTACTTTGCTCCCTTCTCCTGTTCCTCTCATCCCAGCCCAATCCCACTTTTTAAGCACTGGCTGCTCTCTTTTCCTGGTTTTAGGGGGCTGAAGTGATTTTTTGTACTATCTTACTCTCCCCAGGTTGGTTTCCAGAGGACAATTAAAAGCTGTGGGGAGATGAAACATCAGGTGGTGTTGGGGACTCTCCTGAGCTCTCCAAGGAAATGCCCCTGGAGGAGATAGCAATAGTGGGAGTGGCCATTTGCAGATAGTGGGGGCACTTGTATCCTGCCCTCGAAACCCCTGCTTTTCCCAGAAAAAGGCTGTTTTCTGTGCCAAGTGTGTGGACTCTGTGAGACCATCTGGCTGTGCAGCTGCTATTGATTATACCAGCAGACAGCAGGAACTGTCTTGGCTGAAGAGGAGGTTGCTCTCCACTCCCCTTCCCCAGGAGGGAAGTGGCACCTTGGCTCTGCAGATTTTGGAGCTGTCTCTTTCAAACACAGCTGCTTATTTTATTATTTCAGTATTATTTTTTTTTAGCATGTGAAGCAGCTGGTCTGGGAAAATATGACTGACGCCTGGACTGCCTTATCCTCCCCATCCCTTGAAGGTTCCCACCTTCAGCGTCTCTGGTTGGCAGAGATGTTGCATCTAGCCTCGCGCCAGTGCAGTTTTCCTTCCGTCAGGCAATTAAACCCGGAGGTGGGCATCTGGATGGAAGATTTGTGCGTCCCTTAGGGCAGAGAAAAGCTGCAGCTCAGGTTACTGCCCTGCAGCAGTCTTCCAACGTCCTCCAGCCAAGAGAAGGAGAGGAAATAAAGCCAAAGAGGGGCTGTGTGCTCTGATGGATGGAGGAGAACGAGAGGGAAGCAACTGCAGCTTTCTGCTGGCTCCAGATGATGTCTCATAGTTTCCCTTTTAAAAGCATGAGCTGAGCTCGAGAAATAAATATTTGCATTACAATTTCTGTTGGGAACCAAAGGCTGTGTTTGGAGAGAGGGTGTCAAACGGAAGTTGCCGGGGCCAGCGCAGTTTGATGCTGTGACTGTTCAGTTTGCTGGGTGTGGTCCCACTCCCAGCTGGAACAGGCAGCAGCTCCAGCAGAGGGGTCACCCCCGGGGGCTGAAATTTGGCCTGGGGCAGGAGAGCTGAACGGGCAGCTCAATCTGGAGATGTGGCCTGGGTCTCTGGGGGACAGACCCAGCTTGGAGCCCTCATCGAGCCGGGACTCTGCCCCTTCCTTCTGCCCTTCTTCCATTTTCTCCCAGTTAGGTGCACAGGCTCCAGCTGCGGACACGCTGCCAGTGCAGTGCTCCTCGGCTGAACAAAATGTCCCCTTGTCCCAGGGCCTGGCTTTTTCGTGGAATGGCTTCTGTGCTCCCCGGGATCCCCTAGCTCCTTCCCGGAGGAGCTTCGGGACGCTCCATCCAGGCACTGACACACCTGCGCCCAATCGGGAAATGCAATTTACGGATTGTAGAAGAGGGAGTGGAAAGAGATGCCTGGAAATCCCGGACTCCTGCTCGTGGGGGAAGGCTGCGAAGCAAGGCAGAATGCTGTGCCGGGAATGTTTTTCAGTAACAGCAAGGGAGGATGCTGCTGCCGGGAATTTCGTCCAGCACCAGCAAGAGAGGATACTGCCACCATTTTAGCGCCGCTGCTCCCGTCTGCCGCGGCCGGAACTGGGGCTGGGGAGCCGGGGCGGGGGAGAATCGGGCTCCACTAGCTCCATCCCGGCAACTGCTCCCCCTCGGTCCCCCTGCTGGAGAGGCCTTCTTGTCCCCCGCCCGCCCTCCAGGGTCGGCCGAGCGGCGGGGAGGGGACGGAGAGGAGGGATCGGGGTGTGCGGCCGCTTCCTGCCGCCGCCCCCGCTGGGGCTGAGCAGAGCGGGGCGGGAGCTCGGACCGGCCCGGGGCAGCCGAGCGGCGCTCCCGGTACGAGACAAATTTCCCGTGGGGCTCAGACATACACGCATATATATATATATATATACATATATATATAAATAAAAATAATTTTTAATATATTTTT
>VXBA01001356.1:225093-238060 GCA_013399895.1 Serilophus lunatus
CCACCCCCGCGCCGCTCCTTTACCATCAGTTTTTGGCTCCCCCGGATTGCAGGGCTGATTTTTTCACGGGGGGGCGGTTCTCCTCATGGGAAGCCCCCCACCTCACTCCACCCACGCAGCCTCCCATCCCTGCAGCCATCCAAACCCATAGCCCTTCCCCCACCACCACCTACAGCCCCCCATCCACGCAACCCCGCCCTCTCCCGCACCCCAGAGGCCCTCGCAGGGCCCGTGCCGTGGGTGCTACGGCGTGGACCCCACATTCTCAGAGCAGCGTGTCCTGTCCGTGGGCAGGCTGGTGCGGGGATGGTGCGTGGGGATGTGTGTGCACGCGCTTCCCACGCCCCAGGCCGCCCGTGACGTCCCGGCTTCCTCCGCTGGCCGTGCGTCACCGCGGGAGGATGTCGCCGTGCTCGGGGAGCAGGGCCCGGCAGCGGCGACACCTCGGGGGGCCAGGGGAGCTCCTGGCTATTCCCTCCTTTCTGCTCGTCCTCAGGGTAGCCCACCCAGCTGAGCCACTGCCACTGGGCTTCCCTTTAGATGGGGATGTGGAGCCTGGGAGCGGGACTGGGCATGCAGCTGGAGGCTACCTGGCTGTCACGTCGGCCACCTTGGTGGCTTGTGGGCTGCGGTGTGAAGGCGAAAAAGTTCGGTTTTCCTTCCAAAATGGTCGAGTTTCCAGTTGGCTGGTTGGTTTTCTCCTTTAAAAATACTTCATTTCTATAGGGAGGTTTAGGAGAGTTGGGATGGAGATCCCGAATTCCCAAAATCCCCATGGAAGTCCTCCTCCTGCAGCCTCTGCAGGAAATGCAGATCTCCCAGGCTTTTTCCTCTTGGGAGCGGCGCTGCGATTTCCAGGGTGATAAAAGCCCAAGGGATGAGGAGTGTTCTTGCCCTCCATCCCCGAAGGTTCCTGAGATTTGCTTTTCTCCTGTGTTGTGAAGGGGGCAAAGCTTCCAGCAGTGGAGTTTTAGGGGACTCTGCAGCGGTGTCCTGGGAGAAGGATCTGAGATGTTTGGTTTGTGCAGAAATACTGGAGGGAGAAGATGAAGGGATGTTTGCAATAATGGCTCCAGGTTTGGATCATCATCCTGGGGTGGGGAAGGCTGCCTTTGGTGTTGCCCTCAGTGGCTTGGAAGCCAAAATAGTGGAAGCTTCCCTCTTGATTTGGGCTGGGACGTCTCTTTCCTACCACCCCTTCATCCTTCTCAGGACCATCAGAATTTCTTCCACTCTCCTTTATTACTGACAGAAAGCACAGGGGAAGTTCACCCCTCTCCACTCCCTGCCACTCTTGGGGCATCTCCTCTGTTGGGTGTCTGCAGTTCCCTAGCCAGCTTATCCCAGAGGAGCCAAACCAATTTTTTCTAAAGGGTTTTCAGCCCAGCTGCAGTTTTCACTTATTTATACCCCCCTTCCCCAGGCTGAAGAAGGAGGGTAAGTTTGCTCCCTGGGGAGGAGGGCTGGAAGAGCCCCTGTGTTCCCATGGTGGTGGGTTTGTCACCAACCTGCCCCAGCACAGTGGAGCAGGGATGCAGATGATGGTAGCACTCCAAAGACCAGCATTGTTCCAAATGCCTGGCCATGGACAATTTCACTGATAGAGCTTCTTGCTGCAGCTCTGGGTCGTGGGCTTCAGTTTGGCATGTGAGTTTGGCACGCTCTGCTAAGATTCATACCTATATACATCCATGTGGGATAGGGGCTAGGAATAGATGATGAGACCCAGTGGAGTGCACGAGGGAGCAGAGCTATGCCCAGTATTGATGCTTAGCTCCACAATGCCTGGCTCCCTGTTGTTGAATGTCGGCACTGGTAAGTTTGGAATTTGATTTTGTTCCCAGAGAAAGCTGTAACTTAGAGCTGAGCTGCTCTGCAAGGCTAGTGCTTTTTCTTGTGTGTCTTCCCTATTGCAGAAAGCCTGGCGTCCCTTGTAATGGGTGCTGGAAACAGGATTGTGTGAAATGTGATGGGTTAGATGTTGAGGAAGGAGACCTGAACCACATGTTGCATCCTTTCCTCACTAACACCGTGCCCCTTGGACCCCATTTACCATTATCTGGGAGCCCCTTCCCATCATCCTGGGGTATCATTACCATCCTAGGCTGCAATGTTGACTCTGATCTCTGCAGTGGGAGTGTACCTGGCACGTGTCTCCATCCCTGGGCCATCCTGCACATGCTGAGGAAGGAAGCATCTCCACTGTTATTTTGGGTTTGAATCCCCAACCCTAAATTTTGGGCAACTGGGGGTCCCAGGAGATGCACTGGAGAAGAGGAGGTATGGCCAAAATACTTTGGATAGGATATATTTATGGAGAGGGTATATTCTTATATGCATACATACATGTGGATGTGTGCTGTGTTAAGTCTGAAGATGATTCCTCTATTGCCCCATTAGTTTTCCCTGGAATTAGGAAGCTCCTGACTGTGATGTGCTGGGGAGAGACCCCTGGGCTCCTTTGGCTTGTCCCGTGAGAGGGGCTCACTGCCCCTGCTGAGCCTCAGGCAATAAACCCCAGCCCTTCATTTCCTCCTGTCGGAAGTCATTAACACCGACAGCCTTTTCTGGCTCAATAGTTCACAGTAACTCTGAATGGCTCCCAATAACTTTTTGCTGCTGCCTGACATCTATCTATCCCTTACACCTCCCTGTGCTCCTTGCTCCTGGAGCCAGCCTTCAGCACTCTTTGGCCCTCCTCCTCATCCTTCTCCTTGCTTTGCTATCCTCCACTCCAGAGAGGATGGAAGCTCCTCCATTTTGGCATGTGCCTGGGTGGGAGTGGGGCATTTTGGGGACTCTCTCCATCCTGCCTGCGTCCTTTGAGCAGGATGTGGTGGAAGGCTGGGCTGCGCTGCCTCATCTCCCTTGGAACTCCTCTGTGGGACAGGGGATAAATGTGCAGCAGAAGGCAAAGCTGCATCCTGGGGACTCTCCTGGTCACACATGACTGTGTGAAACTGGTATTACTGGGCAACCTGGTCCATGTCCTGTAGCAGATCAAAGTGTCAGGCCTTTGTGCTCATTACCTGTGTTCCCACAGCCAAGTTTGCTGCTCCACAGTGGAGTTGCAGCCCTGGGAGCCGACCACCACCTGATGGGTTCCTGCTGTGCTGGCACTGCTGCATCTGAACAGGAATTTCATGCCTGTAAAAAGTTCATTTTGCTCCCCCTTTCCCTTCTATGAGTGTTTCCCAGCCCCAAGGCCATTTTTCCCACCACTTTCTCCCTTTCCCATGCTGGCATTTCCCCCATCTCCATCTCCACTGCCCTTGCCCCTTTTACTCTGGAGCTCCCCGCTTCAACCTGAGGAGCTGCTGGGTTTGCTGAGGACTGTGTAGCTCCAAGCATAACCGGGATGTGCCTTCTCGGGCACTCCTCCTCCTCCTCTTCCTCCCACCGTGTCTCACTGCACACCCCTGGTCTCTTCCACAGGCAACCAAGCAGTTCCTGGAAGAGATCAACAAGTGGACAGGCCAGTACAATGTGTCCCCGCTCTCTTGGAATGTGGCTGTCAAGTTCCTTATGGCCCGCAAGTTTGACGTCCTGCGGGCCATTGAGCTCTTCCACTCCTACCGGGTAAATGAAAGGGACTGGGACGCCCACCACCGAGGGCTTCCTACTCTGCAGGAGATCCCTGCTCCCAAGCACCACCCTCCCCCTGCTCTTTTTTCTTTTTCTCACTGCCTTATAAGTTTTATTCAGCTGGAAAAATCCTTTTTCAGCCAAGGCGTGTCGCCATGGAGATCTCACCAATCCCAATCCCCTTCACTGAGAGCAGCTTGTGGGGTGCCCTCCTGGCTAATGTGTGCTGCCCATAGGGCATCTCCCCATCTATTAAGGATTTAAATCTATATATGCCTTTCCCAACCTGGTTTTGCAAAGCTGCTCCTCCCTGTGCAGGGGGATGTGCTGGAAAATGGGCTTACGGAACAGAGGTTCATTCCCTTGGAAGGCTGAGTGCTCCATGGGTTGTCACAGGGCTGGGATGCCTATGCCTTTGGTCATGCCAGCTCCCTGCCCACAGGAGACACGGCTGAAGGAGGGAATTGTGAAGCTGAAGCCGCATGAGGAGCCGCTGCGCTCGGAGCTGCTCAGCGGGAAGTTCACCATTTTGGTAGGTGGGAGGATAACCCCTCTTCGAGTTATCCCAGCTGGGTGGCTCATCCTGCCTCCGCTTGTCATGGTTACTGAAGGAGCCTGACCCTGCTTCCTTGGCAGAGCGTGCGGGACCCCTCAGGAGCCTCCATTGCCCTGTTCACAGCCAAGCTGCACCACCCTAGCAAGAGTGTGCAGCATGTGGTGCTCCAGGCACTCTTCTACCTGCTGGACCAAGCTGTGGAGAGGTGAGCCTGTCTCTTCCTAGGTACTCTGTCTCACACCAACAGGTCCCTGGGAGACCCTTCCCTCCTAGGAAGGTCACTGCACCCTGTGGCTTGAAATTCCCTGGTTTGAACTTCAGTCAGTCCTCCCCATGGAGGCATTCAGCAGGGGAACAAAATCTCCCATGCCCTGAACCAGGCTCTTTTGCAGCCTTGCCCTGTCCATGCCCTGGGTTCAGTTTAGCAAAGCCTCAGATTCCTGCAGGATTTGACTGGGGAAGAGGCAGCTCTGCCATAAGCCAGACGTAATGTGAGCCCTGCCAAAAATACAAAGCCAGGACATTGCCCCCCCCCNATGCTGGGCTCTTTCTGGTTTTGACCTTGTCTATCACAGGCAGTGCTGCTGAGACAGGCTTAAGGTATGAGCCAGGTGTAAATGCAGGTTGTAGGAAGAGGTGATGGGCAGTGAGGAAGCTAGCTGGGAAGTGAAGTTTCGGTCTGTGAGCCCTTCTGGAAGCATAGAAAGGGATTTTTGGGGGTCAGTGTGAGGCAGAGCTGCTGATGCAGGAGCTAAGTGGTTGTATATTGTGGGGTTGACATTGCTTTTTCTTCTCTCAGCTTTGAGACACAAAGGAATGGGCTGGTGTTCATCTATGACATGGCGGGGTCACAGTATACCAACTTTGAGCTGGACCTCAGCAAGAAGATCCTCAACCTGCTCAAGGTGAAGTCTAGAGAGACCCATTGTTTGGAGACAGTGCACGGGGCGCTCGCTCACTGAGAACCTGAAGACCTGTGGTTTTGGCATCAATTTTCACCTCAGGCCCTGCTGACCACCAGCTCCAGCCCTGCAGGACCTCAGGAAGGCACTGGAAACCTGCCAGGCTTGCACCTGGCTGGGGCTGTTGTGTCCTGCAGGCAGGAAAGATCAGCTGTCCCTGGGCCGGATATTTCTCACAGCTGCTGGCAGGACTTTTGGGAAAACACATACAAATTATTTTTTAATTGTGCTGGCATTTGATGCCTTCTGCAGAAAAAAGCAATAATAGTAAATAATGGCCGTGGTGTGTTCTCTGCACAATCTCAGTTCCTGGTTCTTCACCTCTCCCCTGCAGGGACAAACCCTCTGCCTACCTAATTCCAAGGAATAATTTGTTTCTTTATCGGTGCATAAAATCCAGCATGGCCATGAATTTGAGAGGCACCACTTCAGGGTCCCTTTGCTGGTTGTCACCTCTGTTGGAACAAGTCCCCTGCCACAGCAGAGTGGATCTGACCCCTTCCTCCTGCCTGCAGGGTGCCTTCCCGGCTCGGCTCAAGAAAGTTTTCATTGTGGGAGCGCCCATGTGGTTCCGTGTGCCCTACTCCATCATCAGCCTGCTGCTGAAGGAGAAGCTGCGGGAGCGGGTGAGTGGGGACCTTTCTGGCCCAGATCCCTTGGCAGGGAGGGCTGAGGCTGCTTTCTCTTTGGGACAGGGTGTTGGAAGCAGCTTGTGCTGCTCAGCCCCATTCACTGGAAGCTGTTAAGCACTAGACTTGGCAACCTTTTCCCCAACCCCAGTGAATCCTTTGCCTTTTTTTAGAATAACTCCTGCCTTTCCTCTTCTTCATGTAGGTGCAGATGGTGAAGATGTCGGAGCTGAAGGAACACCTGCCCCGGGAATGCCTCCCCGAGTACCTTGGGGGGTCCCTCAAAGTGGACCCTCTGAGCTGGAACTGCCGATTCCTGCCCCAGCAGAATGGTCGCCCCGACCCCCTGGACGAGCTCATCCTGGTGCCGCTGGCGGCCCCCAAAGATAATGGCTCCGTCCATGTCCCTGGGCCCAAGTCTGTGACCCTCCAGGAGCTGCTGGATCATGTCACCCACAAGCAGAAACGGGGCATCTATGAAGAGTATGAAGATATTCGGCGCATGAGCCCAGCCGGCACCTTCATCTGCTCTTTGTGAGTCGAGGGGAAGGAGCAAGGGGCCCCTCTCACCCCAAAACATGAGTGCTCCCTTCCCCTGGGGAGGGCTGCAGGATGGTAGTCCATCGGCCTCTTCAGCATGTGGTACTTCGGGTTGGTAACAGAAAACACTGGCCTAGGGATGGTGTCAGCCCTCTTTGTGGGTCCTGCAGTCCCTGGGTTAGGAGGGAGCCGCAGGGAACAGTAGGGACCAGGACCTTGTTGGGACTCCACTTCCCGAGGCTTTGGCCAGGTGATGGCAGCAGAGCCCAGGCTATGGGCTTCAGAGGTTTGCACATGAAGAGATGCTGCCTTTGCCTTCCCTACCTGGAAAACATTCCTGCTGCTCTCTCCCCTCCCTCCCAGGGCACCCTACAACCAGGAGAAGAACCGGTATGGGGATGTGCCCTGCCTGGACCAAACCCGTGTCAAGCTGGCAAAGCCATACAGTCGCCCAGAGGTGAGCCAGCCCAGGCTGGAAACTTCCAGCAGGAAGCCAACACAGCCGTCCTGACAGCAAGGTTCTGGAGGCCTTATCTCACCTGTGCTTTTCTCCCTGCAGCTGACTGACTACATCAATGCAAGCTTCATGGATGGCTACAAGCAGAGGAATGCTTACATTGGCACTCAAGGTATGGCCTGAGCCTCCAAGAGGTTATTCTGTTCCTGATGTGCCTGTGGGCTTCACCTCCCCAGTGTCAGCCACCAGCCATGGCAGGGGACATTCTGGGAGAAGGGCACTGCCCAGCAGGTTCCTCTTCTCTCTGGGTATATTTACTCCTCCCTGAGTAGATTTATTCCCCCACCAGTCTCCAGTCAGGAGGGAGTGGAGTTTCTCCTGGGAAAGAGCGGGTGGGTCCATCCTCCTCCATCCATGATAGCCTCCTCCCTCCTGTCCCTATTGCAGCCCTGGATTTGCTCAGTCTGCCCAGGAATGAGCAGAGAGGGGCGATCAATGCTGAACCATAGGGATTCGATGCTGGGGAGCCAATCTGTGGCAGCTTCAGGCAGGGCAAGTGGATTGGTCCCTACAGGAAGGGATCCCTGGTTCCCTGTTGGGTTGATGGGATCTGGTGGAGGCAGCCGGGCAAAGGGGTTTGCCCAAATCCATCAGGTTTTGGGCTGATGAGTAGGTTGTCCCCACAGGGCCTCTGGAAAACACCTACAGTGACTTCTGGCGCATGGTATGGGAGCAGAATGTCTTGGTGATAGTGATGACAACCCGGTGAGTAGTCATGGACACAGCCTTCTTTTTATGTGCAAAAGAGCGTTTCTGGGGTGGGATGAGCAGCACTGGGCTCCATGCAGTGACCCTGCAGCCATGGTGCCAGTAAAAGCCCCACAGTGGGGAACATCACGTCAGCGAACAGACTGTTTGATCCCTGTGGGTTCCCCAAAGGACTGAGGCAGGATGGAATGGGACATGTCCCAAGCAGAGTGAGAAGAACATCACCAGCTTGTCCTTGTCCTGCTTCCAGGCTGGAGGAGGGAGGCAGGAGGAAGTGTGGCCAGTATTGGCCCCTGGAGAAGGATTTCCAGGTGTGCTTTGGGGCCCTGACCATCACCAATCGGGGCGTGGAGAATCTCAACCATTACAAGAAAACCATCCTGGAGATCCACAGCTCGGAGGTATGTGGCCACAGCTGCATGGTGGGCAACAGCACAGGGGCACAGGGGTCAGAGGAGGGAAAGGTTCTAATCCTCCTGCTTTTCCCAGACCAAGGAGCGGCGGCTGGTGTCCCACTTCCAGTACCTGAGCTGGCCAGATTATGGTGTCCCCTCCTCTGCCACCACACTCATTGACTTTTTGGGGGCTGTGAAGCAGCAGCAGAGGGTGGCTGTCAGTGCCTTGGGTCCTCGCTTCAAGGGTCACCCGGGGGGACCACCAGTCGTGGTGCACTGCAGCGCTGGCATCGGCAGGACAGGTAACGGGTGCGGCAGAGGTTTTGCAGTGGGGTGGTGAGATGACAAGTCCGACTTCCCTGGGACATTTCCATCCTGAGTGTTTGCAAGGTGGTTGACCTGGGATGTGTGTCTTCAGGACTTCCCACAGCCATCAGATCTGGCAGAAGTCTCCAGATGCCTTGGGAGACCGGTGGGGGGCTGAGGACCAGCACTCCAGTTCTTGCAAGGGGCAGTGATGGTGCAGTTTAGTGGCTGATGCTGTCCCATCATTGTCCTCAGGTACCTTCTGTGCGCTGGACATCTGCTTATCACAGCTGCAGGACGTGGGCACTCTGAACATCTACCAGACGGTGCTGCGCATGCGGACCCAGCGTGCTTTCAGCATCCAGACCCCTGAGCAGTATTACTTCTGCTACACTGCTGTCCTTGAGCACGCCCAGCGTGAGGGCCTGCTGCTCGCCAACCACAGCCGGGGTACCCAGGAGAAGAGTTCGCCAGGGCACTGAGATCAGCCACCTCCCTGCAGACGCCCCTTTCCCATCCTCCAAGGGCTGCCTGAGCTGCCTCAGTGCCTGCTGGGATTCAGCAGAGCCTTTGGGGCAATGGTGCCAGAGCACCTCAGCTGTTAGCACTGCTATGGAACTGTGCCTTATTCAACCCAAACAGTGGTTGCCACTCGCCGGCACAGGAAGAGGCTCATGCTCCTCCCAGTCGTGTTTCGGTTGGGTTTGGTTTGTTGGGGAGGTGGTTTGTCTTCTCTTCAAGTTGGTTGGTTGGTTGGTTGGGTTTTTTTGTTGTTGGGACCACCTAAGCTGTACCTAGAGAGGGACTTTGCAAAGTCCTAGGTAACGCATCTTCAGTCCTGGGGCTGACGACGAGGCATGTGCCTTGGTCTCATCTGCCACTCCGTCTGTGTCTGTATGTATGTGTGTGTATAATATACCCCTGCTGTGCCTCCCTGGCTATTATATAGATACATATATATAAGCTCCCATTTAGCAGCTCCTGAGGGTTCCCACTGTCCTGTCACCTCACTGCTGTGATTCCTGGAGCGGTGAGTTTGGTCCTGGCTCTGTCCTGTCTTCACCTTTCCCATTTTTTACCCTCATGGGCAGCACTGAGACCTGGTACTCACTCCTGTGCCTGTTGCACTGGAGGCACAAGGATGCTTGGTGATGTCCCCTCCATTTCCCTATTTCATCTTCCCTGTGGAGACAGCAGCTCTGCTCCCAGGAGGATCTGGAGGATTTGGGTTTTCCAGGGGGCATGAGGTGTGAAGCTCACAGGCATCCCCTGTCCCTTGGGGCGTCCATGTGGGAGTCACTTGGTACGAGGTGATGGGGACACAGGGACTGACTGGCTCATCAGGTTGCCTGGCTTTCCCAAGCTGCCACTGGGAAGCTACAGGCCCAGCCCTGTGTTGAGTCACAGGCTGGGAAAGTGCTGAGCAAGAATAAACCCCAAACCCTGGAGAGGTAATGAGTCTCAGCCCTGGCCCTCACCACAACCTGGGCCTCCCCAACTTTATACTGTAATAAGCTCTTTGAATGTGTATATTCTTATTTTTTTATATTCTTGGAGGGTGGGGGCAATTTCTGTTTTCTTTTGTTTGTGTTGGGGTTTCTTTTGTATTTAACTTGATCCAAGCCAGAGCCAGAAGTATTTGTAAATGTTCCAATTTTGCTCTTGTTCAGAAAACCCTTTTTGTTGTGTTCCTTTTTTAGGGTTTGTTTTGTTTTTATTTGTATTGATACATAAATACACTACCAGTACTTTTCGCTGTTGTGAGGGCATTGGCCAGGAGAGGAGAATGAGGGAATTTAGGGCTTTGTACAGGCTGTGATCCCCAAAAACAAGCTGGCCCCATCCCTGGGGGACACAGTGATTTTGTGGGGGACAAGGCTGTGTTTGGGGATGCTCCTGGAATGGGTGAGGCTAAGAGAGATAACCAGGCTGCGGGCAGCTTTCCTGAGTGGGCAGGATTGTGGCAGGAGGGAGAGTAGCATGATGGGCTGTGCCTGGTGGTTGGGGCGAGAACATGAGCCACCCTACTCTGAGCTTCTGCCTCTTTTCCCAGGGTCTTGCCAAGCCCCAGCCTATCAGTCTCCTATTTGGCCATGGCATCTGCCTGCTGCTGGCTTTCGCTGCAGAATTTGGGTGGGTGAGGATGTTGGCTTTTGTGCTGCTGGACCTGCTCTGAGCAGGCATGTAGGGCATCAAAATTAGGGGGAACTCCTGGGCTGCCAGCCAGTTCCACCACCTTCGGTTGCAAATGGTGCCAGTTCCAGAACAACAGCAACAGCCTGAGGCTTTGGGACAAGGGAAGCAAAAAGGCAGATGGTGCAAATGAAGCCTTAGAGCCAGTGAGAGAGCTTGTGCCCCAGAGCAGGGTAGCTTGCAGGTGTGAAGAGCAACACCTATGTTTGCTCAGCTGGAATCTGAAAGTGACAGTGTCTTTCTGGGACTGGCAGAGAAAGAAGCTTTCCCCTCTGCTCTGGGCATGGACTGGCTTGGCCATGCCAAATTGGAGCCAGATGCAAGGTCTAGAAGGCTGGAAAAGAACCAGAGGCAGGGAACATCCATCTGGAAGACCTGCATGTCCCAGTCCCGAGGGGTGCATGAGGGGTGGATGTTCTGAGTATACCCAGAGCTGTGCACATTCTGCCTGTGGAGCAGTTCTGTTTAAGCAGCAGCGTCCCATGCTTTCAGGTATCATTTTCCACCCAGCTGTGCTCCCAGAGCAGCATGAGCCCAGGCACTGTGATCTGCAGAGCAGCTCTTCCTGCTCAGGCTACCCTCATGTTCCTTCTGGGTACCCCTTGTGGGGTAGCTCCTCCAAGGGAGCCCTCATCCTCTGAAGGAAGGAAGGATCTCAAGGCCTTTCTTCCTTGCTGCCAAACTTTCTCACTCAGCTGGGCTTTCTTCTTTACACACGGGGAAAGAGGGTATTTACTGCTTGTTGTCAAACCCATCCTGTCAGCAGCAGCTCTCTGTGGCTCAGCAGGGCTTTTGGCAAAACGTTGGGTACAGATCTGAAAGCTGCAGGTGATGCCAAGTGTTCCAGGTAGAACCATAAATGTGTCGTCTCCTACAGGCTGCAAAATCCCAACCAAGCCCACACTGTGCACACGGTGAAGCCAGTTGTGCCTTTTAGCTGAATTCTACACTGGGCACAGAGAACCAAAGCTTTTCCCAGGAGACCCGTGTCCTGGGTGTCTGACAGGAATACCAGAGGAGAGACATAGAGATCATGGACGCTGGCTCTGAATGGGAACAGCTCAGAGATGCCAGTGCTGTAGAACTCAGCAGCTACCTTCCTTCAAGGAGGGATGAAGATCCCATCTGTGTCAGAGCCAGAGGAAAGGGCTGTAAGCCTTTTCCATGGAACAACAACCCAAACACTCATCCTGCCCCCTACTATTTCCAGGGTTATGTTTCTTGTCAAAACCAGCATTTTCAGTCCTGTTGCAGAACACAAGGTTTTGCCCCATCCATTCCTTCTCTCTGTGCCAGCAGGTGCTGCTCAGCAGCAGAAATATGGGTTCCTTTGGAAGTGATCACTTCATGCAGGCAGCCCAAAGTTACAGGGAATAAAACGTAATGTTGTTTGGAGAGCAAAAAATGAGCTGCTGAGTGTAGCAGCCTGATCCCTGCACCATCTCCCCTTCCCCAGCGTGCCCCAAGAATGGGAATCAGCCACATACGAGCAAAATTCATAGCACGGACAATTCCAAAAATGACATCCGAAGTGCTGTGCAGATGTTGAAATGGGGATTTAAAGCCATTGCAGGGAAGTCCCCAAATGGCGTTGCCATCCCTGTGCCTACCTCTCCCATTTGGCTTTCTTGACTACATGCACACTGCCTCACTAATTATGATGACTTTTGTGCTTGTAATTTTGACCCCTGAGAGTTTGGAAGAGAGTGGCTCTGGAGCCCTGCATTTCCCAGCTCTCCTGCTTCCTTGTCTCCAGTTTCCAAGGCTCAGGCTCGCTTTTCAGTGGCACAGCAGCCCTTGAAGGTTTAAGCTCCCTGACCAGAGCCCTTCCAGCAGAAAAACCAAGCTGAAGCTCCTGGCCACAGATAGACCCTCTTCTGTGCCTCCTTGTCCTGGCAGCACCTGGCTGCCTGCTCCCTGATCAGGCTGAGAAGGGGAGAAATGGCTGGAAAGAAAAACTGCCCGAGAAATTCAAACCTTGTTTCATGCTCGAAATACGTATTTTTAACCTAAGTGTGGAGCGTGTGTGTTTGTACTTTACCGCTCCTGAGAGCGCTCTGGAAACCCAGATGTGCACTAATGGATGGTCAGGCCTGGATCCTCCACCCTCGGTATGCGGAACTCAGCGACTCCACAACTTTCCAAAAGGAGAAAAACACGATAACTAAAGGCATTAACCCCCACCTCCAGGTCGTGTTTTAGGGGAGGAGGACGCCGACCACGCCTGAGCTCCGTGCAGACCCCGGTTGCCCCCGCCCTCCGCCGTAAGGCCTTTCCGCCACACGCCCCCCCCGCCTTTCGCCCTCCCTGTGGGCGGCACGGCCGTGACGATCGCACGAGGGGCCAATCCGCCCCGGGGGGAGTGCCCCCTCCATTCAGGGCTGCTCGCCTGCGCGTCCAGGGTATGTAACAGCTGCTTTCCCCGCGCACGCTTTCCCAATTCCCCTGCGCTTCCCGGAGGTCGCGTCCCCCGGGCCGGCGGAGCCGGGAGGCTGCGGGCTGAGGGGCGGGAAAGGCACGCGCTGCGGGTCCCGCCGGCGGGAAGCGCCACATTGTGGGGGGAGGGGGGGGGGGGG
>VXBA01001356.1:242922-274415 GCA_013399895.1 Serilophus lunatus
CGGGCGCCGCCTCTGCCCCCGCCCCTCCGCCCGGTGCCGCTCCCGGGCTGCGTCGGGACCGCCCCCGGCAGCGCTCGCCCTCCTCGCCCGGCCCCGGCGGTTCCCCGGTGGCGCGAGGGGGGCTCCCCTGGCCCCGATGCTCGCCCGGCTTCCCGGGAGTCGCCACAGAAGCTCTTTGCCGGGCAATGACCGGTCCCGACGGCCGCCCCGCGCTGGCTTTGGCGCCCCCGGGGCTTCCCCCGAGGCTTTTTGCAGTTTTCCGGATCCGGAGCGCAGCGATCCGTCCGTAAGGACCTGTTGGAACGGCGTGTGGATACGTGGAGGCTTCAGAGCTCCTCGTGCTCCCGTTAATTTTCCGGGGATTGTAACAGCGAGCCTTGTCTTTCTGCGCGCCCCCTCCGTCCCACCGTGCCTTGAACCTGCTAGACGCTTAAAATTGTATTTCTTTCCGTTTTTTTTTGTTGTTCAGGCTGTTGTACATCCTTAGGAAGTACTTTAGGCGTGGTTTTTTTTGGATAGCGGGAGGCTGGTGGAGCTTTTAAGTGTATGAACGTGCTTCCCTAAATCTTGTTTCTTCTGCCTTTTCCTGACTTGGGTTCAGAACGAGTTTTCCTGGTCGTTATTTTTGCAAAGAACATATGTGTTGTCCAGTGTGTGGATGGGAAGGTTACATTCTCAAAGAAATCCATTTATCTGGATCACTGCAATGGGGCAAAATGGTTTGTTTCAGCTCCATTTTTAGCTAATTATCGAAGGCATCTTGAGCTGTGCCTGGATTTTCAATCTCCCACGCTGTCCAGAGGAATCTAAACCTGGTGTGTTTGCTGAAATGTAGCGTAAGGCTGACCTAGCACCTCATATTTCTCTTCTAACTTGTCGCTTTTCGTCGTGCTAAAAGGGTATGGGGTCAGTAAACAAGTGGGAAATGCCCAACTTAATTCAATACAACTCTGCTGCACTGCAGTCTTCCACTCCTAACTTGTAATTATTCAAAAAAATATACCGTTTTAGAGAGATATACATTGTTATATCAGATTAACAATATTTTAACACTTTTTTTATTTTAATAGAGTAATTTTAAAGCACCTCTAAAAAATCCTTCATGACATCAAAGTACCTTGGCAGCCTGGTGCCAGCCTACGCTGAATCTCTGAGGGCAGAAAACCACTTTTTAGGATCTTTTTCCCCTGCCCAGGTGAAGTTAGCAGTTTTCCACATTGGCATGCTCTTTTCAAAAGGAAACTGAGCTTTCTCACTCCAAAGCGTCTCGCCTTTAGCCCTCCTACCTTCTGCTGAAGACACGTGGTCTCAGCGTGAATTTGTTTGAGTCAACAAAAATGGCATGAATTGGCTCAAATTTGGAGAAACTGGGTGGTTTAGGCTGCTTTTGTGAGCAGTGTGGGGAAGGGGATGCTCTGCTCAGTGTGGATTGCTGGGGGAGCCCTCTGCACAGGCTCCTGGCACGTGTGGCTCTTGGAGCTGTGTTGGAATTGGCAGGCAGATCACTTACATTTCCAGGATTTAGGAATCCTTTTCTGTCCAGATTGCTGTTTTGTCTTCTCCAGCATTGCAAAGCTTTTATGGCTGTTAGAGCTGGAGCAGAAAGAGCCCCATAATAGCTGTCAATTCAGCCTGTAGCGTGCTTTTTGAGTACGTGTTGCTTTTCTCCAACCCCCTGCGGGGTCTTGCCGATTTTTATTTGAATATATGGAAGTATTCTGATCACTCTCTGTGCACGGGGAAGGTACAGTCAGGGAAGGGGGTAAAACAATGCTCTAAGTTCTGTGGAGCTTGCTTTGGATCATGTCTGTGCAGCGGGGTTTGACAGCCAGGCCATTTTTTTGCCAAAGCATGGATCAGTGTCTTACCAACTTGTTACCTATCTGGATGGAGGCAAGTGGACTTTTTTTATGTTCCATCTGCCTCATGGTGAGCGTTGGCACAGCTGTCACTGTGTCCCCCTGCAGAGAGCTCTCCTGACTGCTCCAAAAGATTCATGTTATGCTTTTCCAGAACCTTTTTCTAAGGATGCTGCTCATCTCATTTTGGAGTAACGCTCTGGTCCTGGTCTCTGTAGTGTGGCTAAGGGACTATCCCCATGGTACAGGCAAGGGATAGGGGTGGTGTGGCACCATGCAAAAAAGTACAGCAGCAACTGCTGAACAAGCTGGGTCTTGTTCTGGAAGTGGTGTGGGCTGGGCTAGCAGGGCTGCCAGAACCTGAGCCAGCTGCTTTCCAGCAGGAGCTGTGATGTGCTCCTGTACAATCCTAGGGGGGATGTGTCCTGCAGGACATCCCTGGCTGTTCCAGAGTCATAGCTGAGCCTTACACTTGCTGTTCCTAACTTTTGAGGCCTTTCTCCTTCGAAAGAAAACATTTTGCGAAGCTGTGATGTGTTACCCTCTGCACTTCTGCAATTTCTGTGCCCTTCTTCAGAGGGGTACTTGCTCTCCAGGGACCAAAATCCTCTGCAGTAGCTCTTTTAGAACTTGTTGGTGAAGTAGGCATTTGTCCACAGTTGTATTGAGGTTCTAACTGGTGCCAAGTCAGCACACCTTCCCGATTTGCTTCCTTCCTAGTCTTCGAGTTGCCTTTTTACTTTACCAGCTGATCTCTAATGCCAGAAGAACCTGCTTATCTGATACGAAAACCTGAAATAGAAATAATGGAGATTTTGGGGTCGTTGTTTGGTAAAAAGCTGAGGAGTGGAGCTGCCACTGGAGGTGCAATTTTGTGGAGGCTGGGCTCTCATGCCTCTTTTGCTGCCACGGAGCACTGAGCAGGAGGGAGGAAAACCCTGTGGTGCTCCATCAGCTGAATCCAGCCTTGTCCCTGCTTTGTTCAGTCTCTTTCTGTGTCAGTACTGCCACTCCTCTCCTTTCCTCAGTACCAGAGGGAAAGGGATGTGCTCCACTTGCCTTTATTGGTCCCATCAGCTTATGCAAGGCACATGGATGGGGAAACCCTCTGATGAAGTTTGAATAGAATTGCGTAATTCTGGTGATGTTATTGAGATGCAATATATATTTTCTTTATTTTTAACTTGCTTTACCAGCCAGGGATCCTATATGTGTCTTCCCAATGCATCCTTAGCTGTAGCACAGAGCTGGTGAGCTGGATGGGAAGATCTATGCAGCATCCTTTTCCTGTGAAGGAGAACACTAAAAACCTCAGAAAAGGAAAGAAAGAATAGTTTTTATCCTCCCCTAGGCAGAATGTAGTGTGCTCTGAGTGGAGTTAAAAAGGAGTTTGGGTAGAAGTAATGCTGGTGGAGGGGGATGCAATTCTTCACTTAGTCTGCTCAGGTATTGCTAAACGTGCCTCCTGTTAATGCTTCTAACGGAGGAAAGTACCTGAATTTTGTGACTTTCAGTTCCATGCTGAAATTTCAGGGCTTTTTTTCTTTTTTCCACCTCCAAATGAAGAATGCAGATGGTGCAGTTTGAGTTTGGGCTCTTTAAACCTTCCCATCAGAGTCCATAAGGGGATGCCAGAGGCGTGCGCAGCATTTCCGAGATGACAATGTAAGCGTTGTACTGTTCTGTCATGGGGAGGGAAAATGGCTGATGTGAGTCTTTGATATTGTACATTTATCCTCAAAATATCTTTCCTGTAGCTAGGTTTTGCCATCAGTAAGGATGCTGAGAGGAATCAGTTGTCACTGAGGATGGAAGTGGGTGGAACTGCCCCTTTGAACAGCAGGCTTCAGCTAACTCAGTTCAAAATTACATGCCTAGTCTTGGGTTTCACCTCAGCCTTCCCTCCCTCACCTGTCTGAGGTGGACTGCAGGAGGGGTAGGACTTGCTGCAAAGTAGATATCTCCAGCTTTTGAACACAGGAGATCAGTGGAAGGTGCCAGGTCAAGATCAGCAGAACTTAAGTGAGGAAATGGATGCACTTTGGGAACATTCAGCATATTTCCTTCTGCAGGATGCAGACCAGTCACTGCTCTGGTGCTGATTGGCTTTCCCCTCTCTATGGTGTTTGGTGGATGCAGAGTTGTCATCACTAGTCTTTGTCCAGGTACAACGGAGCTTCAAGATCATATCTCTCCTAAGATTAATAAAGCCTGTCAATTATCAGTCTTCATTAAGTACTGGTTTGCTGTGTGGCACTCTTGCTCAGTGGATGCAGACTCTTGGTAGGAGTATAGCATGATGTTACCTAGGATTGACTACTGCTATAGATCTTTATATTACCTTTATTATTGACTCTTTATATAATATGAAATTTCACAGTTTAAGTAGGTCCAATGCTTGGATAGAAGCAGAGTCCAAGCTCAGTTGGTGAAGATGAGTGGAATTCAGAGGGATAACAAACTTTAATTTTCACTTAACAGAATTTTTAATATCAACCATACAGCAGACTGGGTTTTTGGAGGATTCTACACTTGGTCTGCAAGAATCAGGAGCTTAGAATCTGATGTTCATGCTGCTGGTGGTCTGAGGTGGTGGATCCTTGGTGCTGTCATGATTCCTATGGCCTCACAGGCTGATAATTTTGGTGGCTTCACAGGGAAGAGTCTTTTCTGGCAGGATAAGGTGGCATTTTAATTCTCATAAGGGCATGTGAGTCTTCCAGCCACTTCTGCCCTCAAATAGCCTTTGCTTTAGAGATTGGTTAGTCCATCTGAAGGAAAGAGTGTGGAGTGTTGCTTTGGGAAGTGAGACCCAATGGTTTCAGCTACTACACTGCATATGGATCACCAAGTATCTCTGCATGTACCATAAGAGCAAGAGGGGTGAACCAGCCTGGGGGATCAAAAGCAGGTGGAAGGACTGGGCCAGTGTTTGGAACAGAGGGGTATCCATGTTGGTGAGTGGGTTATAAATAGCTGCCACCAAAGCTTTGCCCAGACTTTACTCAGGCAGTTAGCCATTGTCATGCAAAATCTTGGCGGGTACGTGGCCAGATTTGCTCATTTTAGTCCCAGCCTTATTAGCATAAAACCACGTTTTGCAAAGCTAAATGCAGGCTGTGCCTGAGGGCAGTAGCTCCATGTTAACCTGCCGAGCTCTTCATTTTTCAGCAGAGACCAGTTGAAAAGACAATCAGTGGCACTGTGAGCAAAGTGAGCTCCTGAGGTGTGTGCCGTGGCTTGGTGAGTGTGTGCTGGAGGTCAGTCCTACTCAGGGTTTGTAACTTGTAAATAAGATGCAATTGGCATCTTATTTATTGGAGAGAAGTCCTCCTCTGCCTCTGCCTGGAACCTGCCAGGTGATTTTGGGACCTCTTGAGCAGTTAAACTTGAAGAGTAACTTCAAAAGAAATTAAGTCATCTTCCTTCTTGTCCTACCCCCTCTGAGTAAAAGGAGGGAGTAGTAGAGCGGGTTTAGATTGGACACTAGGAAGAAATTCTTTCCTATGAGGGTGGTGATGCCCTGGCACAGGTTGCCAGGAGAAGCTGTGGCTGCCCCATCCCATTTCTGAAAGTGTTCAAGGCCAAGTTGGACAGGGCGTGGAGCATCTTGGTCTAGTGAAAGGTATCCCTGCCCATGGCAGGGGGGTAAAACGGGATGGTCTTTAAAGTCCCTTCCAGTCCAAATCATTCCACGATCCATGATTTATGTCGTAGAGGGGGAACCTCTCCCTGCACGAAGCCTGTGTTCTCAAGTCTACTTGAATCCACTCTGCACCTCTGTCCTGCTGGTTCCTGTTTCCATATTTGAATTGCACTGAGGTATTAGTAAATGATCTTTGAGTTATTTGATTAATGATAGATTTAGACTTGGTAGATGGGGATTGGCTTAGTTGGCTATTGTACCGTTAGTTCTGGGGAGATGTCATTCCCTCTTATTTATCCATGTGTTTGCTTCAGTGATGAATGTGTTTAACTGCACTGAACTGAAAAGGCCTTGGTTTGAAGAGGTTCTGAAGCAGAAGAGGGGGATTTCACTCTTTCTGTCCCTCAAACATCTTAATAGGATGCCTTTGCTTTTGATGAACAGCAGATGGCAATAACTATTGACAGACAGAAAATAGCACTAAAATTTGCTTTCAGAAAAGAGTAGGTAAGTGGTTCAGTCCAACAGAACCAAGAATTCATGGGTTCTTTCAGAGCAGGACAGTGGTAGAATGACCTATCAGATTTGAATTGAAATGAAGTTCCAGAAAACCAACTTGGAGTAGGGCAGGAGTGTGAAATAAAATACCGGGGAGTGAGAGAGCTGCTGATCCGTTCTTGCTGGCAACCCTTGCAGGCAGACAGGCAGGAGTCCAGCCAGTGTGCCTTCTAGCACTGCTCCCTCTTACACTCCTTCGCTTGGTGCTGCTGTGTGGGCCCAGGTGTAGGTGTGTGGCATGTGGTATCCAAAATACTCCTGGTATAGTGGACCTGTGTCTTTCTCCGAGGTTACATATTACATACATTAAATATTATTTAAGTTTTACGTATTAAATGCAGGACATTTTGGGACTTTGCACATGACTTCAGAATATGTTTATGCATCGTGCTTTTTGCCTCCTTTCTCCCACATTTTTAAAGCATCTCTTGCAGCTCTCTGTCATCCTATCTGGACTGTCTGGGAGTAGTTTTTTCTGTTTTCAGTATAAACTGCATGTAGGTGATACGTCCTTCCCCAGTCTGTTGTGTTCAGACACTTCATTCATGAGCTTTGCATCACTCGTGGCCTGTGTATGCTTGAGGTACCCCATGTTAGCAACATCCTTAAAGTGATACTGAAGAAGTCATTAACTTTGAAAATTCAAAAAACATAGCCTTATTGTTGTGATGAGACACGATTGTATGTTTTATATTGAAAGCTGAATCTTTAATTCCACTTCCCCATCTCAAAATATCGGTAACCTGAATAGACAGAAACCATCTATACTGCCTGCTCATCGTGATCTCAGCACCCACCTGTGGCGCTGGAAGAAGCGACGGGTCAATTCCCTGTGCTGACTGCTCTGTTTTCAGCAGGTTTTGTAGTGCTTCCCGAGCATGAGTTCAGAATGAAGCGGCGATTGGATGAGCAGGAGTCACCTGTGTATGCGTCGCAGCAGAGGCGTATCGCCAGCGGCACCGAAGCCTTCCCACACCAGCACCGCGTGCTCGCCCCAGCCCCGCCGGTCTACGAGGCCGTCTCGGAGACCATGCAGTCTGCCACGGGGATCCAGTACTCAGTCACTCCCAGCTACCAGGTGGGTGTGTGCTCATACGATAGCCACAGCTCTCTGACCAGCGTCGTTTCGCCGCAGAGTTCTGTATTTGAGACAAAGTTTTGTTTTATTAACCTGGATTTCCTTAAAAAAGCAATTTGGACAATGTACTTGTTAAGCGTATCGCCTTCAATGCTTGCTTTAGAACTAGTGGCTTAATTCGTGAATAAACATGGTGTGACTTGGCTTTCTTGGACACGATTCTTTCAATGATTCTCTCAGGCCCTGCTCTCTGAATCCTAGAGGCAGGTTTGTGGAGGGCTCTTCCTCCAGTTTTTCTGTTTTTCAGCAGGAAAAAGTTTGTTCTTGTAACAGACATACAGTATCTTGGGTGATCTTAACAGACTAGATCAGCATTTAGATTGAAGACTACAGGAAATGGAAATTTTTCAGAAAACATTGTCCCAAAGTCATTAGGTGGCACCCGTCTCTCTCTTGCCATCTTTGCAAGGAGCTGGCAGTTGGGAATGGGAAAAAATTGTTGTTTAAGAGTGCACTGCAGACAGCTCTCAGTGAAAGAGTAGGGAAGGGCTGTTTTTGTGATATTTGTCTTTGCTATGTTTCTGACGTATCTTCCGCACTTGTGTTGCTGGTGGCCTGTTCTCCCTGTCTAGTGCCCGATTTTACACAGCTTCATCTTTGCTTCTGCAGAAGGGATGTTCACATTGATAGTAGCAGCCATAGAGCTGAAGGGCTCCAGGAAGATCCCTTGCAGGGGCTGGAAGAGGGTGTGTTGATGCTGGAAGTCCTTCCTAAAAAGAACTTGGATGGATCAGCAAGCAAATCTTTTCTTGTTCATTTGGATTAGATAAAGTATATCCCATCTAAAAGGCTGGAATGGAAGATTTGGTTTGTGAAAACAATTTTCCAAATTGAAACTTTCTGGGTTTAAGGTATGAAGGAGACCCAAAAGTACATGCCCTCTGCTCCTTTCCCTGGCTTTCTAGGGGAAATACCAAACTGAGTTTTCCCCTGAGCCTGCTGATGCATTTGACTTCCAGTACCAAAACTGAATGTTGAGTGTAGAAGCTTTGAACAGTTCATTCACTCGGAATATTGATTGTGATGTGAGGGAAAGGAGAGAACCTCGAATCCTGTCAGATGAAAAATTCCATTTTATCCTCCTTTTGCAGGCCTTTATGTCAGTGAACACACCAGACAGCCACTGAGTGTCCAGGCTGGGAACAACTTGTGTTTGGAATGTGTTTGCAGAGGGGGTTGTCCTTATATTTGGAGTATAGGATGAGAGTTGTCTTGATGTGGTTTAAAGTCTTCCTGGGTCTTCATAGAAGAAAACAAAAGCTATTTTTTGAGTAAGGTCATTAGCAGTCATGGTTAAAACTCAAACTGACTGTGTTCTGTTTTCTTAAAATTGTATTCCTGGCTCTGGGAAGCCTGATCCTGCTCCCTACTCTCTGCCACCAAGCCGTAGCTGTACCTGACACGCTCTTTGCCTTGCCAGGTGTCGGCTGTGCCACAGAGCTCAGGCAGCCACGGGCCGGCCATCGCCGCTGTCCACGGCGGGCACCACCACCCTGCGCCGGTGCAGCCCCACGGGAGCCAGGTGGTGCAGAGCCACACGCACCCCACAGCCCCGGCCGTGCCCGTGCAGGGCCAGCAGCAGTTCCAGAGGCTCAAGGTAATGCCAAGCAGTGCTTCCTGATGCAAACCAACATCTCCCTAAATTACTGAGCAGCCAAGGACCCTATATCCCTCCCTGCAAAACTAGCTGGTGACCTCCCAGAAGCTTTCTTGACAAGGATTAGATTCTTCTCATGTTTGGACATCTGTTGAATGCAGAAACAGACTTCTCTTCTGAAACCCTGTTGTTTCAAATACTGTAGTAAAAAAAAATGGACTTGCTAGGAAAAGATTAGGGGCAAGAAGGAAAAGGGAAAGGTATTGCTCAGAGTATTTGTATGAATGGGTTAAATTACCAAAACATTTGGTGCTTTTCTGAACACATGGCTTATGTGGGTGGTTGTGTGGGAGTAAGTTGGGAGTAAGGAAGGTTCTATTCTCAGATGATGTGCTGTAAAATCCTTAAACAGAGGAAAGTCCACCAAAAATGATGTCTGTAAGCAGCTACATTTGGAGAAGGCACATACATACCAATTGATGACTGTTTCTTAGTCTTTTCCAAATATGAGTCTTTTCCAGTTTTGGTGGAACCCACTGCCCTTTTCTTTTGCTGAATATGGGACACTTCATTTCTACAGACCTCTCAAAACAGTTTCAAAAAGAGTAGTTCTTTCTCCTGGTGAAATCCATGGAAAATCCTTTGCTACTGCAAAGTTGGGGCTATACATGAGTCTTTTTTCCTTTGCTGTCATTTAATTTCAGAGAGAAGAGAGGTCCTGTGTGTAGCTCTGGCAGTTGCTGGGCATGTGGTCTGGCTGTTTGAGGCACAGGGACCTAGAGCTCTCGCTTTAGGCTGTAGCTGTTCTTCCAGTACCTCTAAAAATTGGCTGTTGGTACGTGAACAGTTCATAAAACTTTTGCTGTTTGAGATGTAAAACAATTTACCGCCCACAGTTGCCATTTTTGAAACCCTTCTATGTCAAACTGAAATGTCTGGCTTTTTGAGAGAAGTGCAAGCATGTACCTGGCAGACATCTACTACACTGAATGTCATTTCCAGTTTCTGATTATTCTTAGACTTCCATAATAATTTCCACATACGAATGCAGGAAAAATACTCAGACTAGTTCATTTTATCCTAGCAGTCACTTCAGTGATGGTAAATTTGGAGAATGCTTTTTTTCCTCTGAGTAATTCTGCTGATTTCTGTTGGCTTTTTCTCTTCTTGTATCTTTTTAGTACAGTTTTATCTCATGGGCTAGGAGTGGGGAGTGAGTACCTCTTACTCAAACCGTGCTGGTAGTACACTAACCAGGCTCGTGAGCATTTTTCTCTTTAATTCCCTGCCGAGGCTCAGGGCTAACAGCTGTATTTCAAATAATACGTGTTTTACAGAACAGTGGGAGGTGAAATCAAGTCTTCTCTTCTGAGATAACCTGTCTGATCTGTCTCCAGGTGGAGGATGCGTTATCTTACCTTGACCAGGTGAAGCTGCAGTTTGGTAGCCAGCCACAGGTCTACAATGACTTCTTGGATATTATGAAGGAATTTAAATCTCAAAGGTAATGATCTGCATTTTGCTTCTTCATTCCAGGTTAGAAAGAGTATATTTGCACATGGGAGCACAGGGCAGGGGGTAAATTCTGTCCTTTGTGTGCGGAGTAGCGCACCTGGACAGTGAAGTAAAAGTAGTTGTGTGCTTTATCTTCTGAAAGTTAAATGCATCCCTTCATTTATACTAAATCTCTGCTCAGAGTTGGAGTTTACAAGTTCAGCCTTGATTGCTGATTCCTCTGGCTATCTGGTTGTCTGCCCATTAATAATGGTCAGACTTGGGACTAGATCTCGTAGATACAGAATTCTGTCTGGGTTAATAAAATAATGCTAATGTCACTTGAGTTCAGCAACGTGTTTATAGGGATCAGTTTTGCATTGTTTCATAGATTAGAGGTAATAAGGGAAAAAAATCTAATGGAAAATTCCTGTATGGGAACTTTGTCCCACTGAAAGGTCCCAGAGGATCAGGACATTGTGATCTTATTCCTTCCTCAGTATCGACACTCCAGGAGTGATCAGCCGTGTATCACAGCTCTTCAAGGGCCACCCAGACTTGATCATGGGTTTCAACACCTTCTTGCCACCTGGTTACAAGATTGAGGTGCAGACCAATGACATGGTGAATGTGACAACCCCGGGGCAGGTTCACCAGATCCCTGCTCATGGCCTGCAGCCCCAGCCCCAGCCCCCACCCCAGCATCCATCGCAGCCTTCAGCCCAGTCGACCCCTACACCAGCACAGCCGGCGCCGCAGCCCACACCTGCCAAAATCAGCAAGGTGAGAGGCTTTGGGTGAAGAATTAACTTCCACACTGCTTTTTCACACTGCTGTATTAATTTCTCATTCTCAAACTTCAAAATGCAGTCATAGTTAATTTGACATCAATTCACATAAACATTTCAAAAATATTAAGGGTTTGGAAAAGCCTTGTGGCTGTCAGTGGAGACTCAAAGACAGCATCTGGTGAGTAGTACACAAGTTATTCAGGGAGTGATCCAGGAATCCTAGCAAAAAGTTCCTAGTTAAAGCACTGGGCACACATTAATTGCTTGCTTTAGTTATTCTGAGACAACATACACAAAAGTCACATAAAAACTCTGTGAAACAGGGGTTATGATAAAGATGTTCCTCTAGGTGAGAATGTGTGTGTGTGGTTTCGAATGCTTGGGCAATTAAGCCTTTAGGAAACCTTATTTGGTGGATTCTGCATTGCTTGAAGTCTGTTTTCAGATTGGATGGTTTTTATAAAGGAGTCCAGTTCGGAATCCATCAGCTAAATGGATCCAGGAGATACTGGCAACATCTAAAGTGCAAGAATTTAGGCAAGATGACCGTGATGTTGCCTGTAGGTGTAGGGGTGTTTGCCCAAAACAGAGACCTTTCAATTAAAAAAGGGAATTTGACTCTGGTGTAGATGTAATAAAGATGCTACTGACTGAAGGGTGTATTTTACATGGTTGGAAACAGAATAGGATAATAGGGTTTCAAGATGATTACTCTAGATAAAATACAAATTTTAGTCTCAAAATGCAGAAATATTTCAGAGCCTTACGTAGTGAAAGGATCACTAAAGTTTCAAGGGTTAGTCCTTAAACTGCACAGTCAGCTAACAATTGCCTGAAAAAAAAGAAAAAAAAAATAAGGAATCTGCAGATAAAAAGTAGCAGGATTTAAAATGTGGCAGTTAGCTGATCTCTGGACAAACATTGCTGGGACATGCAACCTCCTGTTCAGAAATGGCTAACAAAAACATGCTGAAAGATTTACTGAAAATTTACAGTGAACTTGAGTGACAGGTTAGATAATGAGGTGCTCCTACCAGGCATGTAAAGCTATAGGGTGAGCAAGGCAGGACCTTGTAACAGGGTATTTTGGGCCATCCTGAAAATTCTGTGTCATACAAGTTTTGAAATTTAAAAGATGAGGGGAATGAGTACTTCCATTTCCATTACAAATTGTTGCCTCAAAACTAAATTTTCCCCTGGCTGTTTGGTGTCCGTTAAAAGTATTATTTTCAAAATAGTTACTTGCTGCCCACTCCTTATTTCAGGAAATTTCAGTTTTCCCTTGCTATTGCCTATATACATCCCAGAATTCTTCACTGGGGGCAAAATAATGTACAGTTTTGGAGGAAGCCTTACTCTTAGGCATTTTGGCTCTGTTACATTTTTGAGGTAGTTTGTGTCTCTTGTCAGGTTTCAGTCCAAAGCAATTAGCAAGGAAAATCAACTTAATTATAACAGCTTCAGTGGGCCTGGTGTTTTGTCTTCCTGTGGTGGTGTAGTCTTTGCTGGCCAGTCATCTGTGGGTTAAAAGTGCCTTTATCCCAAACATAAAGGAATCTGCTAATTTCTGACACCTCTTGTTTTCTTCTCAGCCATCGCAGTTGCAGGCACATACTCCTGCCAGCCAGCAAACCCCCCCGATCCCACCGTACGCATCACCACGCTCGCCACCAGTCCAACCTCACACACCTGTGACAATCTCTCTGGGAACCACACCATCCCTGCAGAACAATCAGCCTGTGGAGTTTAATCATGCCATCAACTACGTCAACAAGATCAAGAATCGGTTCCAGGGACAGCCAGACATCTACAAAGCCTTCCTGGAGATCCTCCATACGTACCAGGTGAATGTTAAAAACACAAATTTGGATCTATGTGTGGTTATTTTTCTTCCTTTACCTTGGGGAGGTAACTGTCCAAAACTTACATTGGGGTCTGCTGCTGAATTAGCAGTGGCAAGCAAGTAACCGTAGAGTGTTTGGGTTGGAAGTGACCTTAAAGATCGTGTAGTCCCAACCCTTTGCCATGGGCAGGGACACCTTCCACTAGGTCAGGTTGCTCCAAGCCCTGTCCAGCCTGGTGTTGAATTTGCTTAAATTAAGCAGAATTCTCGCAAGTTGAAGGATCATGTAGCAGCATGAAATAATAGAGTTCAGTCTCTCATCTTTGTTTAGATATGTCTGAAATGCCTGTTTAAAAATTGCATTTGGTGTTTTTCCATGAGTGTACATCATGAAGAGACAATGTGGCCACAGCTTTATGCTGAAAGCAAAAAAACTACTTCTTGGATCAGTTACCCACTAATCCAGGGCCAGTTGGGCATTCAGCATATATCTTACAGTATATGTAACTATAGATATTTAGCAAATACAAGAATCATACTATTAACCCAGTATGATGCTTTATGTAAGATGCCAAGACCTTTGTTGTTTCATTCTTTATCCTACCAAGGGTTTGTTTACTTTTTTCTTTATCACTTCAATAGTTTGTGCATCTTTTCTTCTGACACTTCTCTTTCCTCTGGCAGAAAGAGCAGCGTAATGCCAAGGAGGCAGGAGGTAACTACACACCAGCTCTGACAGAGCAGGAAGTGTATGCACAGGTGGCTCGCCTTTTCAAGAACCAGGAGGATCTGCTTTCAGAATTTGGGCAGTTCCTGCCTGATGCCAACAGCTCTGTGGTGAGTAGTCTTGGACACAAGCTGAAATACCTAGTGAAAACTGTTCTGTATGTAGCCAGAGTTCAGAAAAATGTGGTTTTGCTGTTTGTTTTTTGAGGTAGGTTGTTTTTTTTTTGAGTGATCTTTTATTGAGTATGAGAATGGAGCCAGGGGGATAGACTGTGTTTTCTGGCCAGAACTTGTCTTTAAAATTACAATTCCTTTGCCTAAAAGGGTCGTTCTAAGACTGCTTTAACTGCAGTAAAATACATTGGTCATCTAGAGTTAGGAGGAGCAGCAGACCCCACCTAGGGAGCATTCAGCTCTGGATACCCTAGCACAGCAAGGACATTAACCTGTCGGTGAGTCCAGAGGAGGCCACCAAGGTGATTAGAGGAGTGGGCTGAGAGAATTTGGAGTGTTCAGCCTGGAAAAGAGAAGGCTTAGGGGTCACCTAATTGTGGCATTCCAGTACCTGAAGGGAACCTAAAATAAAGATGGAGAGGAACTTTTTACAAGAATTTGGAAAGACAGGGCAATGGGGAATTAATTAAAACTAAAAGAGAGTAGGTTTAGATTAGATATTAGAAAAAATTCTTCCCTGTGAGGGTGATGAGGCTGTGGCACAGGTTGCCCAGAAAAGCTATGGCTGCCTCATCCCTTGAAGTGTTCAAGGCCAAGTTGAATGGTGCTCTGAAGCAACCTGATCTAGTTGAAGTTCTCCTTGACCATCCATGGCAAGGGACTGGAACTGAATGATCTTTATGGTCCCTTCCAATCCAAACCATTCTGTGGTTCTCTGATTTTACGTGGAACTCAGCCGTAATGGTCTTCTGGGTTTATCTTTGAACAAGCTGTTAAGTAAGACAACTGCAGAGAAAGTGGAATCGGTCAGGAATGATCATGGGGGCACAGTGAAGAAGCCACAGCTCAACAACAAGCAGCAAAGACCCAACCAGAACGGCTGTCAGATCCGACGGCACTCAGGAACTGGAGCAACACCTCCAGTGAAGGTAAGAGTGTGTGCTGCTCCTTCAGCAGCCCTCTTTGTCCCAGGAGACTGAGGCAGAGCAGGATGTATTTTCCCAGTCCTTGTGATTTTTGTGGCACAGGCTGCAGTTTGATAACGTGGAAACTAATGCTTGTCTTTAAATGAAACTTTTGGAAGTACTTGGTTTCCAAGCCCAAGTCTTTGCCCAGGGGTGAGAATGGTTACTTCAAGGCTTGAAAAAATAGGGCTTTTGCCACTTTATTAGGAATACGTAGTTTTATTAGCAGTGTTTAATGAGGGGGAGTTGTGGAGTGTGGAGACAGAAGTCTCAGTAATGCCACAAAATAAATTTGTCCAAAGTCTGTAGCAAATGTTCCTAAGGCACGTAGGAAAAGAAGCTGAGATAAAGGTATGTCTGAAAGCGTTGTTGTAGTTGAACTTGGAGCAGATGCAGTGGAGTCATGTTTGCTTATCTTTCCTATGATAAACCTCTTAATACAGTGATGAATGATTATTCTCTTAGCAGAGTTTGCCCTTTTCAGATGATACCTGATTTGTGAGAGCAGTGAGGCTTTGTATTGTAGCAGAAATTGTCCTGTGGCCAGGTGGCTTCGTGTTTGTGCATGAAGGATAAGTTTGCTTACCTTATTTGAAGGCAGTATATCTTGCTTTGTGATGAAAAGCATTAGCAGGCATAATTGTATAATTTAAATCCAGTGATTTACATCCCCTTTTGCCCTCTCTTTGTCCTCAAATCAAGAGCAGCAAAACAAAACAAGATTAGGAGGCAGCTTTCAGCCTTTCTGAGGATGGAGAGTGCAGGGCTGGTATGGGTAAAATATAGGATCTTGCAGTGGAAAGCAAGAGAAAAAAAATTATTATTTTGGGGAGGTGTAAGACTTACAGAATGGAGTGAGTGATAGGAAGAGACATTTTTAGTAGTTTTGCAGACTAGTTAGAAAAATAAAATACGGTGTAATGTGTTTCAATCAGCTAGTTACAGAAAAGGGTGCAACAGTGTATTACAAATATTTGGAGTTGCATGCTATGTATTAACATTAAAACCTGTAGCACATATTTTAGTGACTGTTTCCTTCCAAAAAAGCCACTTTTATTTGAAAGAATGTGGTGGGGTCAGGAAGCTAACACCTGTGTGTGCTAGATAATCAAATTATCTCAACTTGCTGAACACTTTTATATTTTCTTGCCCTTATTTTTGTTTTATTTTTTTGTTAACAGAAGAAACCGAAGCTGCTTGGTTTAAAAGACCAGTCTTTGGCAGAAGCCAGCAAACATGGTGTGGGGACAGAATCTCTCTTTTTTGAGAAGGTGAGAGGTGGGGATGCAGTGGCTGCATGTCATTGACGTATGTCCTTCATAGATATACATCTGGATTTTTGTCACAGCGACGTGTGTGAGGTTTACACTGCCTGATAACATTTCTCAGCTGCTGCTGCAGTTTATTTGCAGAAATGGGAATTTTTTCCTGTAACCCACATTCCAAATTATTTTCCCCTTTATGAAATCCCCATACAGCTGATGATGTGCAGGGCAAGTCTTCCTGTGTTGTCACAGCTTGTACTCGTCCACAACCAGCTGCCTGCAGTGGGGGAGCTCAGTTTACAAAGCAGCTGAT
The DNA here is from genome assembly GCA_013399895.1 of Serilophus lunatus. NCBI lineage: Eukaryota > Metazoa > Chordata > Aves > Passeriformes > Eurylaimidae > Serilophus > Serilophus lunatus. Next base: position 259,292 of record VXBA01001356.1, read on the forward strand.
TCACGTTTACATTGAGTTGAGAGATTAATCATATTAATTGCACAGTTGTTACCTCTTGCTGGCTTAGCACACAGAACAAGTGAAGGAAATACGGGATATTTCCTAGTGGTAGGTACCTTGATGTCTTCTCTAAGATGAGCATACATTCCCCTATAGCTCAGAGGGGAATATAGAATGAACTTAACCCTTTTAAGTAATGTTCAGGTGTCAGTGACAGTCTTGTTGGCTTCCTGATGATGTGGTGAATTTTGGAGTGTGCTGGAGACCACTGAATGGTAACTGGGAACAAATTTATTGTTTGGAGTATGTGTAGGTGTTAACATAAGTAAATCTAGAAAACCCCTCTGTGGAATTATAATCGTAATGACAAATATCTTAATAAAGATAGATCTGAGTCTGATGCATAGATTGAACTGTTCTTGTGAGAAAGGTAGTGGTGTTGGGATGAATAGTTTGGTTTCCTCATTCTGTGAAGCTCAGGGTTACAGAAGCAGGATTGTCTGTGATACCCAAGGTGGAAGCAGGCAGGGCTGGAGGGGTGTTACCCAGAGCATGGGTCTCATACCTCTGCTCTATACTTAAAATGTTCTCTGGAGTTTATAAAGAAAGCCTAGGTGGATTTGTGGTGCTGCAGTCATGACTGATATTGTGGACGACTCCAGCATTTTGTAATCCAGTTGTTGAGCAGTGCCTTGAAGGACTTAATGCTTCACTTGCAACTCCTTTCTTAGAGTAATGGCCCAGTGCTGACACTGCAGGGGATCTCCAGCACAGAAATGTCTCCCATCAGCACCTGTTCGTCTGGCCCTATGTACAGGGCAAGTTCTCTCTATTCAGCTCACTTAAAGATTTGTGTGCATCAGTGGGAAGCACAGTGTCTCCTGGATTTTGTCGTGCTTGATCTCGCCCTGTGAGCCCCTCTTTTTCTCTTCTCCTCCCTGTCAGGTCCGCAAAGCTCTGCGTAGCACAGAAGCGTATGAAAATTTCCTCCGCTGCCTGGTTATTTTCAACCAGGAGGTGATCTCCCGGGCTGAGCTTGTCCAGCTGGTTTCTCCATTTCTGGGGTAAGTGCAGTCCCTTTCCTTACAAAAGGCAAGAAGCTTAATCTTCTTGCTCTGTTGTGCAGCCAGGAAAGAAACACTAACCTTCATGGTCTTCAGTGCTGCTCTTTCCTATTCCTTAGTCTGAGAGGGAGGGATTCCCAGCTGTGTCTTGACAGGCAGCATGCAAGAGCAGTGCTGGTTTGCTTGCTGTGTTTCTTCCATTTCCAGAATAGCAAACAAAATTATTTAGCAGCCTCTTATTGCAGTTTCTTTCTCTAGAATCACAGATTACATCATTTGAGAAAAGACTGACTGCCTAATTATATAGGAAATATCCCTCTAAAAAAAACAAAGTGCTGTCACAAACTCACTGAAGTTTCTAAAAAACAGCTGAATTGTGTTGTGAAGCCCAAACTGTTAAGGAGCATTATGGTTTAAATAGGAACAATGACTTCCATGATTGTCAGTAGTGTACAGAACAACTAAAACCAACCGATATCCTCTCCTCAACTTTGGGCAGCAGGATTTATGTTCCTTCTGCCTGTAAATTGAATTCCTAGTTCCAAGGGAGAAGGCAATAGCAACATAAATTGGGTTCAGGACCCCATTACAGTTGCTACTGTGCAGAGAAACTGCCCCAAGGAGCTTCCACTTATTCCATAGCTCCACTGGAATTAGTCAGAGATCAGCAGGATATTACCTTTAGGTAGGAAAAAAAAATTTGTATTTCTCCCATCTACTGCCTGTACAGTAGATGAATATCTGCATTGGAGAAGGTGTAAAACAAAGTTTTGTATTCTGGAATTGGACATTATCTTTTGCAATGAATATTAGCAGTGATTCAACTAGCCTCAATAACAGATTTAATTCCTCATATCACTAGAGCTTTGCATGAGAGGACTTGAGCAAGTCCAGTATTTTAGACTACTAAATTCTTCAGGAAACTTTACAAACAGACAAACTTGGGTGTTGCAGGCAAAGGCTTCTTCATGATTTGTGCTTCTCTGAATAGTCTGGTTGAAGCAATTCTTCAGCACTGGAACCTTTTGCTGTATAGTTGTAGAATCTCTTTTCAGTTATTTCTTGCTGCTTTTGGAAAGGGAAGATCTGGTTTAAAGTTCAAAACATTGGCAAACAACTAGGAATCTAGCCTGAGTTCACTGTAGGGGTAGTTTGGGAGACCCAGATGTGACCCTGCCATGAGTGCTGTCCTTGCAGCAAAAGCTCTGGCTGCATTTCCTTGCTCATCGCTACTCCTAAAGCACCTTAGTTGCACGAAGATAGCAGTCCACCACAACAGGTACTTGCTTCTCATTTGGACTCTGGCTGTGTGGAAGTGGGATTGAGCAGAAACAGTCCTCTCTCACCAGACTGATAATTCATGGGGTTGTCTTGGGCAGAGTCTGTAACAATCAGTTCTGTCCTCAGCAACAGCTCAGCACTGCTTGATTTCTACTTAGCTCATTTTCCACTTCATTTTTTAGGAAATTCCCAGAACTCTTCACTTGGTTTAAAAACTTCCTGGGGTATAAGGAGTCTGTTCACATGGAGACTTATCCTAAGGAACGGGCTACCGAGGGGATTGCCATGGAGATTGACTATGCCTCCTGTAAGAGGCTGGGCTCCAGCTACCGCGCCTTGCCCAAGAGCTACCAGCAACCCAAGTGCACAGGGCGGACCCCGCTGTGCAAAGAGGTAAGGTGGGAGTTGTGTGACAGAGGAGGGCTCTTCACAGCCTTTTTAAAGGAATGCTGAGAAAAATGGAACAGGAGGAGGAATTTAGTTTGTATCCCTCTATGGTCCTTCGGGGTGTTAGGGTCTATATGGTGATGCTGGGCATGGAGCTGGTGCTTACCACTGACCCGTGCTGCTGCTGCTGCACCCAGATGTGTGTGAGCACACTATCCTGGCTTAGGATCATCATGGTACATGTCACAGCCCAAGGTGAGGTATTCCTAGTGTCACTCCTCCAAACATCTGGATCATATCCAGAACCTGTTGCACAGGGTGAGGCATCAGTCTAGGAATTAGGTTATGCTGGAAGCTAGCTCAGAGTTGATACCCACGTGGCTTTAATGGTTGGCATCAGCTCTTCTCCAGTGGTGTTTGTGAAAGGGTTGCATAGAGCATTGGGAAGCAGCTTGAAAAAAAAAACCGCTAGATAATTACGACTTTTAATTACTGACATACATAATGCTCCTACATTTTATTTATGATGTTTTTTGTAGTACAACCTGTGAAAGGAACAGTAAGATTACAAACTCAAAACACTGCAAGTAGGAAATGACAGAACTAGTTTTCTCTGTGGTCTTAATGTAATCTCTGGGATCCTTTGAGATAGCATGTAATTCAAGATTATTACTACATTTTACCTAAATTCCCACTTGGTCTGCTTTGAGTTGTCTCTAGGTGAGCTTTAAAAGAAAGTCACATTTTCTGTAGACAGGTTTTCCCATATATATTCTCACATGCTTCTTTCTTTCTCTCTGAAATGCTGAGTTTTTAATTTAAGTCCTGACATCTCTCAAAAACATCTTGTGTGATGCTCTTAGAAACTTCTCTCTGTGAGAATGTAGTGATTCAGTTGTTCAGGCTTCAGTTTTATGAAAACTGTGCCTGGCTTTCAAGACTGCCTGCCAAAATTCTTGTTTCTGCACCCTTGGCCTTTTCGAAGTTGTTTTTTTATTATTATTTTTTAATATTCTACTCCTATATTGAAAGCTGCAGTTGCTCAGCTGCTTTGTCAGGAAGGGTGATGCTGGGATACTAATTTATACCCCAATTTAGTCTTATTTGGAGGCAAGAACCACATCTGTCTAACATTCAGATCTGCTCTGGTGACCACCTAGTGTTGGCAGTGGTGAATAGCACACAAGGAACCGGCTGGTTGCAGTTGATTAATCCAAAGTAGTGGAAAAGCTCCTTTCACTTCTATTTTTCTGTTCCCTTGCAAATGTTTTCCTCATAGGTCCAGGTAGTGAGTTTTTCAGACTGCCTGGATGTTTGGGTTCTGGCTGTTTGGGGTTGCTCTGTTGCTGGGCTTTGGGAGGGGCACACAGTTTTTCCAATTATTCTATTAAGGGTTAGATCCTCCCATCAGAAAACTGTTTTTGGAGCTGGCCAAGCATGGTCCCCTTGAAACACCGACTATGACTCTTGTTCTCCCTCTGTCTCCCTCAAAGGTTTTGAATGACACCTGGGTCTCCTTCCCATCCTGGTCTGAAGACTCCACATTTGTGAGCTCCAAGAAGACTCAATATGAAGAACACATCTACAGGTGTGAGGATGAGCGTTTTGAGGTAAATGGTTTTTCCTCGATTCATGTTTTGGAAAGATCTGTTCTGTCAACAATTGATGATCCTGATGAGAGCTTTAATACTGAATCTTTGAATTTCTTTTTATCGTGTCTGTTACAATATTTTGTTTTTTTAATAAAAGCCTGTGTTCTCTTAATGCAAGAAGCAGTGGCTGTATAACCACTAAGTTGCCACCCCTGCCCCTCACTTTTTGTGCAGAGGTCTTGGATGACCCCACTCTACATGAAATTGTTGAATGGCCAGCATGGAATTGCTGCTTATTTTCTGTTCCTTCTGCCCATGTAGTACTGCATGAGAACATGCATTCCCCTCTAATCATTTGAAAAGCGATATGTTCAGGATGTTAAATGAGTGACATCTTGACTGGAAATAGGAGTTAGCTCAGCAATTACCTGAATCTGCTCAGATTGGCACGTCCTTTTGTAGAGTAACTGTCAATAGTGTTTATTCACAGCTGGAAAATGTAATTTCCGAACGCTAATGTTCTGGTAGCCTTTAAGTTCTTATGTAGTATTATCTAGCTAGCAGATGAAATATAATTGGATTATTTTTAAAGCAGCTGAACATGAAAGTGCTCTAGTATACCTCGTTAAGCAGGCATAGCTTCTTGTTTCACATCACTTGAATGTTTGCCTCTGTGAAGTATCATGTTTTGTCTATTCAACGGTGGCTAATGCACTCTTCTGTCCAGCTGGACGTTGTCTTGGAGACAAACCTGGCAACAATCCGCGTTCTTGAGGCAATCCAAAAGAAACTGTCACGTTTGTCTGCCGAGGAGCAGGCCAAATTCCGGCTGGACAACACCCTGGGGGGCACTTCGGAGGTGATCCACCGCAAGGCTCTTCAGAGGATATATGCGGACAAGGCAGCTGACATCATTGATGGGCTTCGGAAGAACCCATCCGTGGCTGTTCCCATTGTACTGAAAAGGTACTGACTGCCCTAGCACTCTGCCCAGGGGCTCTTCCAGAGGGTAACACACTGTATGCCGTCCAAAATCTATAGAAAAGTGGCTAATTTCAGCCCGTAAGGGGTGTGAACTCCACAGGGCTGTAGATTGGCCCTGAAAGGTTGCAGCTGCCCCATTCCTGGAAGTGCTTAAGGCCAGATTGGACTGGGCTTGGAGCAGTAGAAGGTGTCCCTGCCCATGGCAGAGGGGTGGAACAAGATGAACTTTCAGGTCCCTCCCAACCCAAACTAATAATCACATAGAAAGAGGGAATTGCCCTTCTGAAACAAAGTCCTTATAAATCAGCTGCAAAGATATAGTGCTTCTGTTGTCTCCTCTTAAACGTTGTTTCTTCCCCAGTGTCAGCACCATATGTAAGATAAGGAAACTTTATTCTGTGGATTGTCCCAGGGCTAAATGTAATACCTTTCTAAATCCCATGGCTCTTTGTACCCTTGGCACATGGTGGCTGTGCTGCCCTCAGATTCCCAGTCCTGTTTCTGTTGTCAACCTCCCCTTCCTAGGTTAAGAAAAGGGAGTGGATGCTGCAACTCCTTGGGGAAGTTTGACGAGATGTATGAGCAGTAGATACTCTTCTTCAGTCACTTTTTGTCTTTGTGGGACTGTTAGCCCTGTGTTTTGGGATTCTGGAGCTGGAGGTAGCAGCCTTCAAAGGATGCCTGCAGGGTCTCAGTTTCCCCACCCTGCTGCAAGGACGCTGCTCTTGAACTGAGTCAGGGGTGTTTTGCTTGGGATATTGAGTTGAGGTTCAAAAGTCCATTCCCAGGACACTCAGGTGTCCATACTTTGTTCATCCAAGCTAAGCTGCCTCTGTTCCACAGCTGGAGCTACATGACTTTCTCGACATTTCTGAGACCAGAGCCAACTCTTCAGGCTTTCCTGTCCCTTTTTCCCCTCTCCTTAATGTGGATAGCCAGTTTACTTTGTTTGAGTGGTTTTACTTAGATGCAAAAGGAACCCAGAGTGCTTTCTCCAGAAGAGCATGTCCAGGGTGCTCCTCCTGTAAAGCTCTGTGGGATATCTTTTATTAATGCCCATTTCATTAGGAGTTCAGCTCTTCTCAACACTCACCAAGAACCATGAGGCCAGGTTTTTCTTATATGCTCACCTCTTAACATGCCCTCGTTTTCTTGGTCCAAGATTAAAGATGAAAGAGGAAGAGTGGCGAGAAGCCCAGAGAGGATTTAATAAAGTCTGGCGAGAGCAGAATGAGAAGTATTACCTGAAATCCTTGGACCACCAGGGCATCAACTTCAAGCAGAATGATACCAAGGTCCTGAGGTCAAAGAGTCTCCTGAATGAGATTGAAAGTATCTATGATGAGGTAAGGTGGCCAGCAACAGTTTCATTCCCTCAAGCTTATGTAACTTCGTTGGTGCAGTTTCAGTTCCTGCTCCTCGCTGCTCAATGAGGGAGGAAGTCTGTTCCACTGGCAGAGCTTTCTGAAAGGGTCTTGGGTGGAGAGTGGTGATTTCGGCTGATTTTTCTGCTGTGTTTCTCCTTTGCAGAGGCAAGAGCAGGCTTCAGAAGACAATGCTGGAGTCCCCACAGGCCCACACCTCTCACTAGCCTACGAAGACAAGCAGATCCTGGAAGATGCTGCCTCTCTAATCATCCACCATGTGAAGCGGCAGACGGGAATCCAGAAAGAGGACAAGTACAAAATCAAGCAGATCATGTATCACTTCATTCCAGACCTGCTGTTTGCTCAGCGAGGTGAACTCTCAGATGTAGAAGAGGAGGAAGAAGAGGAAATGGATGTGGACGAAGCTACTGGGGCTGCAAAAAAGCACAATGGCGTTGGGGGCAGTCCTCCCAAATCCAAGCTGATGTTCAACAGCACAACGGCCCAGAAGCTGAGGGGCATGGATGAGGTCTACAACCTCTTCTATGTGAACAGCAACTGGTACATCTTCATGAGGCTGCATCAGATCCTGTGCTTACGGCTGCTGCGGATCTGCACTCAGGCTGAGCGGCAGATTGAGGAGGAGACACGGGAACGGGAGTGGGAGAGGGAGGTGCTGGGCATAAAGCGAGACAAGAGTGACAGTCCTGCCATCCAGCTGCGACTGAAAGAGCCCAGTGAGTGACTGCTGATGGGAGGTGGAGGGAGAAAGGTGCTTCTGTTTGTAGGATGGTGGCAGGGTTGGTTTGGTGTCATCAGGCATGTGACAACAGTCACCCTTTAAGATTGGGAGTTCTCTTTTTATTATCTCTGGGCAGCACTGGGGAGATGGGAAGATGTGAGGGACATGGGAGTCCTGTAGCAGAAGGATAATTTGCAGCAGTTGTTTCATAAGAGCTTTCATTTTACATATGCATGCCTAAAGTATCTTCAAGCTCCCTAACTAAAAACTTTTTTTAAAGTCTTTCAGACATAAAAACCTCATGGATGAGGCTAAAGCTAGAAAGCAAGAGATTAAGAAAATAACTGCGGCCTTAAAAGGAGTTATTTGTGTTTATAAAAGACAAGTCTAACCCTATTCCAGTAACTTCAGCTCAAATGAGCCACCTAAGGACCAAAATTCAAAGTGATGCTTCTTGGGGATGGTGTGTTCATCTCTCCCCTTCTGTCCTGCTGCAGTGGACATTGATGTTGAGGATTATTACCCGGCCTTCCTGGACATGGTGCGCAACCTCCTGGATGGGAACATGGACTCGTCGCAGTACGAGGACTCCCTGCGTGAGATGTTCACCATCCACGCCTACATAGCCTTCACCATGGACAAGCTGATCCAGAGCATCGTTCGACAGGTGACTGCCAGCACAGGCTGGGGGTAGGTGGGACGGGGTGGAGAAAGCAGACAGGTTGTTTGCTGCAATGAGAACCTAGGGTCACATTGGAGGTGAAGTGTTGTATGCCTAAATGGGGAATTTCAGGGGTAGGTAGGTAAATTCAAGGTGTTTCCTAAGCCAGCTCTGTGACCCTCATGTAGAGACATGATAGAAGGTAATTTCTGATCCATTTAAATTATTGAGAATATCCTCTACATGTATACAGAGTTCTCTATTTTCCTGATGTTTTAGGATAGAAGTATTCAAAGCATCTCCAGAGCTAATCTCGCTTTAACTTCAAAAAAAAAATAAATGGCATTTAAGTAATTTCTTTCCTGCTGTAGGAACAATACATGCCTTTTCTAAAAACCTGCCAGAATAGCTCATTTTGGCTGTTAAATTTCAATTCTTCTGTTGGGCTGGTAGGAAGAATGTATGAGCAAGGGAAAAATACTGTGTGCCTTTCTGTAATGTAGAGAACAAAAACAGACACAAGAGGCTGGAAGTAGAATGCCCTGAAACGCCTTTCCTCTTTCAGAAGGGTAGAGCAGCTCTTCAGAAACCCTTCAGTGCAGAGATTAACTGAATTCAGAAGGCAGTTGGGAAACTTCATTTTTAAGCTTGTAAAAAAAAATGCGAGTTTGATCTAAACCTCCTGCCCATCTTCTCAGACACTGCAGCAACCCCTTAGTGAGGAGGGGATATACTGTGTCACAGCACTCTGGCCCTTCCTCCCCTCCTGTTGATCACAATGTTCCTTGCCTGTAGTTTTTCTCTGAGTAGTTGTACTTTGCCACCTGCTGATGTTTTTAAAAAGGTACTGTGTTTTTTTTTCACATATCAGCAGAGATCATCTGCAACTGGAAGAAGCTAAACTCATGCTTTTTCAACCTTTTTTTAAATTTTTGCTTTGAGCTTAAACCCATCGTTATATCCCTTTCTTTCTTTCTACTCTGTGCTGATGGGCCTCCCCAGAAAACACCTCCCTTCTGTTCTTCCTTTTTGCAGCTCCAGCACATAGTGAGTGATGAGATCTGTGTGCAGGTAACAGACCTTTACCTATCAGAGAACAGCAACGGAGCCACAGGAGGTCTTCTTGCTTCCCAGTCTTCTCGTGTGCTCCTGGAGGCTGCGTACCAGCGCAAAGCTGAGCAGCTCATGTCAGAGGAGAACTGTTTCAAGGTAAAACTGTGCTCTAAACCACAGTGCAAAAGCATTAAGAGCTGAGAGGGGGTGCTTTTTAAGAGGAGAGAGGCATCAGTCCTTTATCAAAGAGCCTTGTTTAGGCACCCAAAAATGAAGAAAATTAACTCTATCCAAGCCAAAACCAGCACACATGTTGCCAGCTTTTGGGACATAGGTTAATTCTTCTGTAAGGCCCTTCAGAAATGAGGTTTCAGGGTGGAATACATTTCCTAGAATAGCGATGAATATCCTCTGTGCTTCACAGCAGCTTTGGGCTGTATCATACTCACTGTTTGGCTGTCGCTGGTTTTAATTTGTTAGTTCAAACTCTCCTGTTTGTCTGGTGTGTCTCAATTTTGTTGACTGTGGGGAGATCTGCTACTACTGACTGGCATTAAATCACTACTGCTTGCATACATTGCCAAAAAAGCATGTGCTAATCAAATCCATACTTCCTATGCTGAAGAGACAGGAAGTGGTCAAGCCCTGTTTGAGCCAGTAAAGTACTTTGGATAAAAGCCTGAGTGTATAGTATTTCTTCCCTTGCCTTAAACGTACTATGGGGGCTCAGGAAGGTTTCCCTTAAAACTCTTCCAACTTGCTTCATTCTCCCTTTGCCCCAGTGAGAAGTGAAGCTGTTTTTTTCTATTTCAAACCTCTTCCTGATGTCCCTTTTGCTTTTTTGTTATAGCTGATGTTCATTCAGAGCAGAGGTCAAGTTCAGTTAACCATTGAGCTGCTGGATACAGAAGAGGAGAACTCAGATGACCCTGTGGAAGCAGAGGTATGGGCAGCTTGTCCAGACAGCTGACTCTGATTGCACTGGACCAAGAGTGTCCAGTTGACTGGTCGGGTGGTCTGTTATCACAAGACGAAGAAACATCAAGTCATGCCATAAAGCTTTCAATGATGTGGGCAGGCAAATCCTTGGCTTATTTTGTATTAGAAAATACTCAAAACCATATAGAGAAATGTTGTATCTGCCTTTTTGGGCATAAGATGCACAGAGCCTTCAAAGGTGGTCTTGTGTTCCTCTGTATGGCTTCCAGTTTAGCCTCCTTAATCATCCCACGTTGTTTGGTGAGAAGCCAGTGGCTGATGTGTGCTCTGTGCTTGCTTCCAGCGCTGGTCAGACTATGTGGAGCGGTATGTCAACTCTGATTCTACCTCCCCTGAACTCCGGGAGCACCTGGCCCAGAAACCTGTCTTCCTGCCCAGGTGAGTGGCCAGGCTGTCCTGTGAAAGGGACCTTAAAGGCTATCTAATTCCAAGCCCCTGCCATGGGCAGGGACACCTTCTGCTAGATCAGATTGCTCCAAGCCCCATCCAACCTAGTCTTGAGATCCACCAGCTACATCCATCCTGCTAGTGCTAGAGGGTGAGCACTAATTCCAAAGAGTTTCTCTGTTTTGCAGGAATCTGCGGCGGATCCGTAAGTGTCAGCGTGGTCGGGAGCAGCAGGAGAAGGAAGGGAGAGAGGGAAACAGTAAAAAGTCCATGGAGAACGTGGAGAGCTTGGACAAGCTGGAGTGTAAATTCAAATTGAACTCCTACAAGATGGTTTATGTGATCAAATCGGAGGATTACATGTACAGAAGGACCGCACTGCTGCGAGCTCAGCAGGTAGGAGCCAGCAGGAGAAGTGGGGTCAGCTGCTGGTGTTTCCTGGGACCCAGGGAAGGAGAAGGAAGCATTGTCTTTCTGGCTGTTCTGGAGATGTAAAGGTTTGAGTTTATTCAAGATGACAAAAGCTTGTGACTCTGGGTTGGCAAAATTCAGGAGGATTCTGTTGGAGAAAGCTGATTTGGTCATCTGAATGCTTTGACACTCTTCTCATCCCATGGGAGTATTTCCATCCACTTCAGTAATGTGTTTAGATTTATAAAACAACTACTTAGCATGTTTCTTGAGGATGAGATACAAATAATGGTTCTTTTTCATTAGTCCTAGTCATTCTGTTAAACTTGCATCCACATCAGATAAGATTGTTTTATTGCAATAGTGACCCTTTGAAACACTGATACTGACGATTTTGATTGAATTCCATCTATCCCATTCACCTGGTGTAAACCTCAAGGAAAACTAAGCTCATAAACAGGATACTGTGAGCCAGGTTCTGCTCTTCGCAGAGAACCTGAACATAGATTCTTGAAGTGTTAAATATATAGCATGCAGCATAGCCCTTGGTTACTGGAATACTCTGAATGAGCTGTGGAAGCTACATTGGATTTTGGATACAAGTCTATTGAACTTAGCAGTTAACACCACAAAGCAGTCAGTCTCTGAGAGAAGAACAAAACAAATAATAAAATCCCTAAGTTTTAATCCAGATGTTTAATTATATTGGCTGTTTTCAATTATTACTGTAGCCATGACTTTATACTATCTGTTCAGGACTTTAGATTCCTTAAGCAGATGCTCTTACTCAAAAATGTGCACAGTTCTTCCTCTCCTCATGTTTCTGTTAAGGCAGAGCTTCTCAAGCCTTCTAGATCTGACCTGAGTCTTAATTTTCCATAATAGTTGTATCCCTGATATGTGTAATGCATGTTGAACTTGCTCTTTCCTGGGACTGTTCCCCTTTGTGAGGAATGAGACAGACCTCAAGGCCTGGGAAAAGCAGGGCTTGCCTGGTCCTGGGTGCTGGAGGTGAAAGAGGACACAGCAGCATGTTCTAAGCAATGCAGAAGGGACTCCAAGCTGGGCATGCAACTTTTGGACTCCCATAGGATATGTTCTGTGTCCTCATCCTGTATTTAACAAAGAATAGAAACCTTTTGGTATTTCTGAGCCTATTTTGCCACTAATTTTCTTGGAGAGGAGACTTGAGGGACCTTCATGCGACCCTTTCCTCTGTCGTTAGCTCAGTGTGTACGTTACAAATTCCCTCTTGTGTTTGATCTGCTTGGTTTTGTCAACCAGTAGCCAAGCTTTGTGTAACACTGCAGTTTAGGGGCCAAAGCTGCCTTTTTCTAACACCTCTCTGTTTCTGTAGTCCCACGAAAGAGTGAGCAAGCGGCTGCACCAGCGGTTCCAGGCCTGGGTGGACAAATGGACCAAGGAGCACGTGCCCCGTGAAATGGCAACTGAAACAAACAAGTGGCTCATGGGAGAAGGGCTGGATGGCTTGGTGCCCTGCACCACCACCTGTGACACAGAGACCCTGCACTTTGTCAGCATCAACAAGTACCGTGTCAAATATGGCACAATATTCAAGACACCCTAAAATTCCCCCGGGGTGAGGAAAGAGCCCGGGAGGTGTGTGTGCGCGCGTGTGTGTGTGTGTGCGCATCCAGGGAAGGAGGAAGATGCCTTTCTCCTCTCACTGTGTATCTCTGTAACATGGCCACTTGACTAGTGAGTGGCTGGTACAACCCAACACCAGCGGGATTCCCTGTGGGGATGTGGATCTCCACCTGGGACCACAGGCCACCAGCCCGTGTTGGGCATGAAGGACCCTTCTCTGAACTGAGCCATCCCAGAGAAACACAAGCTCGTACACACCAGCATCATTTGAGGCTTTGACTCCCCAGAGGCCCTGAGAGGAGAGGGAGGAGAAAATGGATGCTCTCCACCACTGGACCACTTGGATGTGTCCCCAAAATCCCCAGGTGCCTGTCACCACTGGATTCTCCTCCCTTTACAGGCTCCAGCATGGGGCCATGGGGCAGCAGAGCCTAGATTCCTCTTGATCCCTCTTCTTCCTCCAAGGCTGGACTCACCCCGTGCAGATTGGTCTGTCCTTTCTAGTGCCAGTGGAACTGTTTTATTTTTATTTTGGAGTTGGTTTTTTTTGTACCTGCTTGTTTACTAGTCTGTTCTAGTGCCATGCACCAGCTTTTCACACACATGTACGTACACACACGCAGCAGAGAACAACACGATTTTAACATGTTCCCCTCCATTTTTGTAAATAAATGTACAAATTGTCAATTTTGGGGTTTTTTTTTTTGGATTTGTTGTTTTGGTTGGTTTGGTTGGGGTTTTTTTATGAAAGGAAATATGCTTGATGTGCTAGCATAACTACTAGCTTCTTGTGTACTATAATACCAGGTGGCTTGAGAATTAGTACTGGCAGACCACTGGAGACACTTACTACACTTTTTACCAAAGGGGGTTATCATTGTAGTGCTTTTGTGTGGAAACTTTTTTCTCCTTTTTTTGTAAATAAAAAAAATAATGTCTTTGTTCTTAACTGGAAGAAGACACTTGTGCACCCACAGCCTTGTTCCTGGTCATCCAAAAGGCACATTGCAGCGTGCAGTTTTTGGGGTGGGGAAGGGGAGGGAAGGTATATCTGACCCATTTTATAAAATTGGCTTCACAATCCAAGAGGAAAATCCTGAGAGAGCGTGTGTGTGCAGTTTCAAAAGTGAGGTATAAGCAGCTTCTAAGATAAATATACAGTGTAAAACTTCAATTTTCTCTTAATTTTGGGGTTTTTTTCTTGGTGGGTAATTTTTAACCACCTTGTCTTCCAGCTCCAAGGATCTTTGCTTTTGGAAAGTGTTGCTGAACTCCTTAGCTGGAGCTGATTGTGCTGATACATTTTTCCCTTTCTGTGTTGGAGAAACATCATAGGAAGTACCAAAGCAGTATTTGACAGAACTGCTCTTCATGCGCAAGAGAGGAGTAAGGGGTCAGGCGGGTCTTGATGCATTTCATTCCTGAAATCCATATATGGGATATGTATTTTTTTAAGAAGAGAAGTTTAATGCTGGCAGATATTTAAAATGGGGAAGATTCTGATTTTTAAAATAATAAAGTCAGCACAAACTTTGTAAGCTATGGCAGCGATAACTGCACTCTCTCTCCTCAAAGGAGGTAGCTTTCCTTGCACAAACCCATGCTGCCAGTCCTATGCACCTGGAATGTCTTCCATCATACCTAGATGAGGAACCACAAGTAGGGTTTTGCTGCTGCTTCAGCCTCTCCCAGGGATTTACTGTAATTCGAGACAGCAGGTTCATAGAATCATAGAATGGCCTGGGTTGAAAAGGACTTCAGAGCATACAAGGTTGTCTCCTGGCACTGGATCTTCTTCCCTTCCATGGGGAGAGGCCAGGGAACTGGGCCAGAGTGGGACCTGCAGCCAAGAGTAGCAAGCGTCTGGCTCTAAGGGGCCGCTACTTGGTGACAACCAATGCACAACAGGAAGATCTGGAACAGGAGCCTTCTCTGGAGAAAGGGAACGAGGGGGGAAGCAATAAGTTACTGGTCTCGTTTTTCCTCCTTTGCTGTAATCAGGCAGGGAGGAGCTCTTGCATGTCCTGTTCCGTTCCAAAGGTGTCATGCACACTCAGCTGCTATTTCCCCCCCTTTTTCATTCTGTCGTCTGCTCAAGGTGATCCGGAAGGGAAAGTCTTGGGTGGTTGCTGCCACTGTTTGATGGGTATCTTGTCCCAAGAGCCTGTGCTTGCATGCCATGGAGCACAGGGGGGGCTGGTGTGGATCCCTGGGACACCGGTGGGGACAGCTCTGCCTCCAGTGCTCCGTCCGACATCCCAGCTCTGCTCCCAGCCTGTACAGTACCAGAGGTTTGCCTTTTTACCCCTCCCCCTCCCCCCCGTTTCATTTATCTTTTGTATTCTGTAAGGGGATCCTCAGCCCATGACCCACGTGATTTCTATACCAATGTTGTAAACTTGAATGTAGAGCAGTATTTCCATTAAAGCATCAGGGCTGAGTATCGTGTACAGATTCTTCCTTCCCTCTTGATGGCACACATTTTTGAGGCGATTTTGAGGCAAAGCGGAGGCCCGGAGGAGGAGAGGCAGGTGCAGGATTGTTTAGCCTGCCATGAGGGGGTTCTGCCCCCGATCCATCGCAGCCGC
>VXBA01001357.1:0-39404 GCA_013399895.1 Serilophus lunatus
TTTAAAAAAAGGCTGGACATGGCTCTTGCTGACATAGTCCAGTTGAGGTGTTAGGGCAAGGGTTGGACTCGATGATCTTGGAGGTCTCTTCCAACATAGTAATTCTGTGATTCTGTGTGATTCTGTGAAAAGATAAGGGAGAGCTCCTTGCTACTTCATGTGTTTATTTTGAGTGGGAATCAGAGATCCATTCTAATGCAGGTTTTTATAACTTGAATTTGACTATACTGTCTTTAGGGTAAAGGTACTATAAATGTTTAAAAAATGTCACTTCCACTTGAAATTGCTTACCCTGGTTTTGGCCATATGTTTTTGAAAACAAAAGAGAAATAATATCTGCCTTGTTTTGCCCTCTCAAATCTAAGTAAGAGGATATTATGAGGTAGAAAATAGTATTTTTATACCCTCTATCACCTTTGCTAACATTTTATTAGACATAAATCATGTAGTTTTGGGCTGCATAGTCACAGTATGGTTCACTGTGTATTCTATTTTTATAACTTTATTTAAAACTGACATGTAACTTGCTATACCTGAAACCCCATGTGAGCCAGTTATTGGAGTGTAACAAAGTTTTGACGTCAGAATGGCTATTTATTCCACTGGCAGCCATTAGCAATGCATTACCCTTTGGCACTCGTGTTTTCAGAAACATGGTTAAATTTTTATGACTGGTTCTGGCCAATTAGGATTCTTTCTCAAGATAGAAGTAAGGGAAGAGGTCTTTTTTATAACTTACTAAATGTAGCTTTCCAGAAACAACAGAATAGAGATATAAATTATTGCACTCAGAGTTCCCAAAACATACTACTGAGCCACACTTTGGCTTGCCTGCTTGCTGTATGCATGGATTTGAGAGGCAGGGGTTAAGCTAGGCTGCCTTGTCAAATGCATAGGCCTTTATTAGAATTTAATTTAGTTACAGCTGAGTCATCCTTGCAGGTCAGCCTGGGAGCTTCAGTCAGATGTGAAAGGGGCCAAAGACTTCCGGTAGAGAAAAGTGGGAAGATATAGGAGATATGGAGGAAAATCGTATTTCAGTAGAGGTTTCTGTTGCTGGCTTTTTCCTTAAAAAGCTAAACTTAAACAACACCAGACTTCAGAGTGCGTGTTTGCAGGCACTACATATGGAGTGGGATGGAGCAGTTCTGTGGTGTGTGATTCTTGGTTGTTGGTCCACTGTCTTGTGTCCTGGCAATGAGAAATGCCGGTGTATACAAATGGTCGTGGTTGCACCCTAAATTTGACAGCTACATCCTAATTTTCCAAGTGAGTAGAAGCTACTTGATCCTAAAGTATCAGGTATCTGCATTTATGTGTAATATAGTTATGATTTCCAGCTAAGCAATCAACTTTTGAGCAGTTATGAGAGGGAAGCTTTCTGGATGTTCTGTTTCTAGTTCCTGTATTTCTCATGTGGGGAATCTTTGTCATCCTTTATGGCTGTGTCCTGTAATTTGGATATTTGTTCTGGGTACTGCAGAATCTGACAGCAGATGCAGCACATCAGAGGCTCTACTGTCTTTTACCTGCCTGTGTTGCAGCGACTTTACCAAGACTAACATTTTCTTCTTCTGGGGTAGCGACTTAGAAAATTGTTGAAACATATTGGTAGAAAAAAGTAATTGTGAGGCTTGACAAAGAAAGGAGTTGTTTGTCCAAGGGACTGAACAGAAGGACTGCCCTAGGAGGTGACAGAATTTGGAGACCATTTTCTCCAAAAAGGAGAAAAGCTACACTTGATTCTGGAAGAAAAGGAAAACTGCATTAAATGTTTCCAGTTTCTTTGGGAAAGGCAAGAGGGCATTTATAGGAGAAAGGATTTTATTGCCTATGTCCCTGTATGAAGCAGTCATCAAATCTTCCAGAAAGTGGCCTTGTTGGTTACTCCTGTGTGCACATTTATTTTGCATCTTTCTGAATCTTCAGTCTGAACTGTGGAGTTGCTGCCATGGCATGGGAAAGCAGAACTTGAAACATTCAAAAGCCATGGTTGTCTTCCTGTATGATTCTTTCAATATTCTCTTTAAAGAAATTTTATGGTGGAGAGACCACTTGTTTATCCTTTTGAGCTTCATAAGGGAGATCATTAGCACTCTTATCTTCTTGGAATATGCACCTTTTGAAGCTCTCTGTTAGCTAGTTACTTTTGTACAGATGCCTGCCTGGGAATGTGAATACAAAACTGACTATTTCTGAAAGATGAAAAAGTCCTTTAAATCTAGTGCTAAACATTGTACAGCTTTAAAATTACAATTAAATATTTTACCTGCCCTTTCTTGAGTGCTAGTAATTTACAGATATTTAGGCAACACTTGGAACAGTCATTTTTGGGTAGCTGAGTAGGGATTTTAGACTTTCTCTTGCTGCTGTACATGTAAGAATCAGAGAAAAAAATCTGTTGGAGAGTGTCCTGTAAAAAAAGGAAATGAGAATAATGTTTTGTAAAGTTCTGAAGTAACTGTTCAAAATTAATTTGTATTTAGGCTCTTACAATCTACAAAACCTAGATAGCTACAATTTTTGTATCTCTGTTATGCAGCGTTTTTCTAATCATGAGCTAAACTTCTTGAATGGAGAAATTTTCAGTGCAGGAACTACTTGAAAGGGCAATATGGATTTGTGAAAGACCTAAACCAGTAATTTCCTTGTCTATATTTGTTACAGTACAGTTGCACAGTTTCACTGTAGTTTTAATTCCCATTTTTTCTTGGCTTTCCCTTCCTCTCTGGAATCAGTTACCTTTATCACAAATGCTATCTTTTCAGATTAATCTTATTGAGATTATTAATCTCCTTCAGTACATTACACTACCCTGTATAGCTGAATAACTGTAATTTGGAGACAGTATGTTCTCATTGTCGCGGGAGTGAACAAAGTGTGTAGCAGAACAACAGTATGTAACAATGATGATCCATGAGTTTCAGATAGATTGTATTTTCTTAGCATTTGCCATTTCATCAGAAACGAGATTAAACTAGATGTGCAAGGTACACAAGTGATTATTTAAAGTCCAATTGGTAAGGTATTGTAATGGAAAGCTCTTCGGGAAGAGCTGAATCATACCTACAGGTCAGTGTTTCAGCCCTCTAATTTCAGTTGCTGGTGGGTAAAACTGATTGAAGTGTAATGACCCAAAGAAGTTGATCTTCATTTGTGCAGAATTGTACAATTTTGGTGATTTCATATCACTTAGGTGGGATTTGTTTATAATGAACACAAATCTATTCAATTTGATTTCTATTTGTATCAATGGAGATAAAGATAGATCAATGGAGATCAATGGAGAAGAAGCCTGGCTCAAAACTATTTGGATAATCCATTGGTAAATGAGAATTTATTTCCCTAGGAAATAGGAAAAGGTTTTTAAGTGGTATTTTCTGTGGTAAACACCTATTTGTTGTTCAGAGACCATGGAAATTATTATGTCTGAAGAATACCTATTGGATTTCATTGATACTTTGTACAGAAACAGTGGGGAAGAGAGCAGGAAATTAATGAACATGTGGACAATTGAAAATATATAGCAATTGAAGGGTAAAAAGCAAGTCTAGAAGACAAGAACTATATGCAAGTTCTGCTGAGAAAACTGGACCATCAGAAAAATGCCAAAAGGACTGGCGATTTAAATAATTCACGATTGAAAGGAACAGGACATTTTTAAGAGGAATAATATGAGTCAGAGGTGAAATAAATAGATGAGATGCAAATGTGGAATGTGCCAGGCAAAATGACAAAGACAGAAATTAAACATTGGTTGACTATTCTACAGCAGCAGTTAAAATTTGTAGGTAAGTCAGGGATAGCCGAGAAAAAGCTTTAGATGAGTCTTCAGGGCACATCTTCAGGATATCTAGTTCAAGGTGGATGTATTGAGTGAAAGTCAGATTTTGATCTTTTGTATAGAGGGTAAAAAATACAAAACTGTGCATGGTTGTGTGTTTCATTCTTGCTTCATCTTTTTCTCTACAGCATAGGTGTATATGGCACCTCTTACAGTTGCCATGGAAAATACTGTGGCTTTGCACCTCTTTGCCCACTTCAGCATGAAATCAATCAGTAGAAATGCTTCTAAGTGTATGCTGGTCCCTTCAGACTTGACTGTTCTGTGCTGTCCAGAGCCTCCTGAAAATTACTTGCCTTTTTTTTTTTTTTTTAATAACTTCTACGGTCATATGTTCAGCTTTGTACTAAGATTTTCATTTTCAAGAAGAAATGTGAGTTCTCTGTTATACCTTTTTTTGAAGGAAGGAAAGGAAGGAAGCTGGGAAGGAAGCAAGGAAGGAAAAGAAAGAAAGTGAAAGAGAGAAAGAAAGAGAAAGAGAGAGAGAAAGAGAGAGAGAAAGACAGAAAGAGAGAAAGAGAGAAAGAGAGAGAGAAAGAAAGAAAGAAAGAAAGAAAGAAAGAAAGAAAGAAAGAAAGAAAGAAAGAAAGAAAGAAAGAAAGAAAGAAAGAAAGAAAGAAAGAANGGAAGGAAGGAAGGAAGGAAGGAAGGAAGGAAGGAAGGAAGGAAGGAAAACTCATAGAATGAGGTGGAAGTGATTACTTCCAACCCCTCCCCATAGGCACAGGTACGAACTATCTACATCCTTCTTGTATTTTTTCTGAGAAGATTTTATATATATATATGTATCTACATGTCTTATCTAAGCTGCAGTTTGTTAGAGAGATACTATGGCATTCATAATAATGAAGGATGAAGAGTCAACATGACTTTTGCAGACTCAAGCAGAAAGATTTTCTCTATATCCAGAATTTGCTTAGTCAATGCAGAATACCACCTTACAATAGTCAGAAAAGTGTAGGCGTTATGATCTCTACCTTTCAGAAGTCATACTAGAGAGACTGTTGACTGCAGGCAAAAAGGGGACCATTCTGCCTGTATTTCTAGTAGAAAGAAATAAATCCATGATAAAAGAACCCCCGATGCAGTCTTAGAAGTATCAGGAGATCAGTCACTTTTCCTAAGATATGAAGTCAGATGTTACCAGCTTTAAATTTAACTGCAGATTTCCTGCTTAAACTTAGGAATGAAACAACTTCAACTCTGAATGATTTCCAAAAGGAAATTCAAATAAAATAAATCATGATGTTTAAACAATGTCAATAAATTGTAAAACTAAACTGAAATCTAGTATACTTCTGGAATTCCAAAACGGCTTTCCTTTTCTCTTCTTAGAAGTGTCCTTAAATAACAGAAATTGCATAAATATTATGTCTTAGTGATTTCTTGTGGTTTATACATAAAGAATTTTTTGCAATGTCTATCTCAGAGCTCCTTTGCTGCCACTTCAGTCAAGTATTCCTTGACTTGGGCTGGCTTGGCATGCAGTGTGGCTGAAGACTGACATCTTTTTAATAACTTCTTAGATAACCATCGGATCCCCTCCAGACTTTTTACCCAGAAAGAAAAACAAAACAAAGCACAACTTTCAGTGTTTCCATATGAGTCATGTTTTCTAACCACTTTTTTGTTGGTATCTGGATCTCTTTCAGCTTGTTGACTACTTGTTTTAAAGCACTTGCTGTAAAATTTGGCCCACTACTTCGGGTGGTACCTGATTAGTTCTGTGACTCATGGAACACTTGACTTTTAATTTTGTTTATCAGACTTTTGCCAACTATACTGTGCAAATGTCTGCCTTTTTTCTTAGTGGATAAATCTATAAGGAAGCCATGCCAGACTCTTACTGTGCAGAATGTGACTCTACTCTTTTCTTCACTTTAGACAGACAATAATATTTGTCAGAGTGATCCACAAAGTGGCGGTATAAGTAAACAAACAGTGAAGATAAATTATGAGAAACATATTTTGAGAAGACCCCAATAGGTTTCTGGCATGATTTAAGCCTTTAGCTGAAATGTTTTGCTCAGCTCCTTCTCTGTAAGAAGCATAACGAAAAAACAGCCATAATGAAGTTAACATGTCTTTTAACCTAAAACCCAGAAGTCTCTGCTAATCTTTTCAGCAGACAGTGACATCATAAAGTGTTAATCTGTATATCAGATAACTCACTAATTTTATGGACAAAAGGACTACGATACCAGAATTGCTTTGCGTGGAGAAGTCAGCCTGAATGCATTAATGTTGAACAATCAGACTCCCAGAGGTAGTTCTTTGGGCAAGAGTTTCTAGATACTTTTATAAGACAGAACAATAGCTCTGAGATCACTTGAGGATTACTTTTAGAAATCAAATTGAACTATAGACTTTGTAACAAATCTAATAACCATACTGTGAATATAACACAAAAGTCATTGGTATTGCAGGTGGTGTGTGGGGAATTTACTGCACCAAATTTGTGGCAGTGCTTTGCAGAGCAAAACCAAAGGTTTGCTTGTCCTGATATTAATGAGTTCTGCTGGATAGTTCCATTGAATTCTGTTTGATTTTATTTGATATTTCATTATTGGAAACATAGCGTTTTTTAAGTTTCTTTTATAGAAGTTTTTCAAATGGAGTTAATGTGGTATGCCACCTTGGGGGAGAATATAGTCTAGGTAAGACATTATACTGCTGAAATGAAATAGTAAGGTGTTTCTTTAGTATCTCCCATGGGAGATTTGAAATGTTACCAGAGCACATTGTAGGAACACCAATGGAGCCATCTAGTGTATTTCGAGGAATTTAATGAATTACCTTGTTTTTTTGCCATGGCAAAGAGACTATTATTCAAAATAAAAGGTTAATTTTTTTTTTACTTGAAGTACTGGTATTTATAATTATTTCAGTAGTCCAACTTGTGAATGGGAACACAAATATATTTGTATAGTTACAAAAATGAGTCTTCCAATGAGGATTATTCTACTCTGTAATGAATTCTTTCTACTAAAAACGTGTTTTAGGAAATGGAGAACAATGAAATTCCATTTACTGACACATTCAAAGAGAAACTATATTATAACTGAAAAGTCAGCTCTTTTGAGAATGTGCGAAAATACTGAGCCATAAACCAGCTTGTGCTTACAGCTTGATTCTTAAATTTTTCATGTCATCAGGTAAGGATGAGCAATTATTTTATATCCTGCCATGAATCCAACATCAAAACCACCAAGTCATATATTAGTAGCCTGATAGGGAAAATAAGCCCGCTTGTAGTAAATGTCTCAGGAGTAATTGTTTAGCTTTCTGTGTGACAAAGCACAACCAAGGATGAATATTCCGGATGTTTGTCAAATTACATGTGTTTTATTATAGGATTAGTTGCTATATCTTAATTTCAAGTTTGTCTTCTTAATTTTAGGGGAAAAAAGATTAAAACCTGGATGAATGATCTATAGTATTCTCAAAGCCTTAAATAATTTAAAGGCCTTTATGAAATTTATGAACAATTTGTATTAAGGCTTTTCACCTGCCCAAAGGGCTGCCATAGAGCTGGAAACTTTTAGAGTTAAAAGGCAGGAAATTCCAATTAGATGTTGTGTGAAAAAATGGCCATGAGGTTGGTAGTACTGAAACAGATTGCCTGGAAAGCTTGTGGAATGCAGTAACCCCATGCAGAACTATAGGCTGGGGTCGGAGTGGCTGGAGAGTGGGCAGGCAGAGAGAGACTTGGGAGTGCTGGTGGACAGGAGACTTGACGTGAGCCAGCAGTGTGCCCAGGTGGCCAAGAAGGCCAGTGGCATCCTGGCCTGCCTCAGGAATGGTGTTGTCAGCAGGACTAGGGAAGTTATCCTTCCTCTGTACTCAGCACTGGTTAGGCCTCACCTTGAGTACTGTGTCCAGTTCTGGGTCCCTCAGTACAAGAAAGATGTTGAGTTATTGGAACGTGTTCAGAGAAGGGCAACGAGGATGGTGAAGGGACTGGAGCACAAGCCCTGTGAGAAGCGCCTGCAGGAGCTGGGGTTGTTCAGCCTGGAGAAGAGGAGGCTCAGGGGTGACCTTATTGCTGTCTGTAACCACCTGAAAGGAGGTTGTAGTCAGGCCGGGGTTGGTCTCTTCTCTCAGGCAGCAGGTGACAGAACAAGAGGACATATTCTCGAGCTCCATCAGGGGAGGTTTAGACTTGATATTAGGAAGAAATTCTTCACTGATCCACCATTGGAATGGGCTGCCCAGGGAGGTGGTGGAGTTACCGACCCTGGAGGCGTTCAAGAGTAGGCTGGATGAGGCACTTAGTGCCATAATTTAGATGATGTGTTGCTGTCAGGTTATAGATTGGACTTGACGATCTTTAAGGTCTCTTCCAGCCTTACTGATACTGTGATACTGTGTTCAAGGCTCAACTGGACCTGACCTTGCGCAGCCCATCTATTTAGACATTCATTGAGCAGGGGGCAGGACTAGGTCTATGGAGGTCTCTTTTGAAATTATTGTCTCTCTCTGTGATTCCCAGGTGAGAAGATGGCACTTCAAAAAAAAAATATTCTCCTGTACAGTCTGAACATTTGTGGATCAAATGGATTCGTCCCTAATTACAGTTTTGGAAGACTTCAGTTTAAATAAATGCCTAAGTAGACTGTACTTGTTTTCTGAAGGTTGTTAAGATCATGCTCTGTATTTTCTAGCAAAGGGTGTTCATCTTGACACGATAATTACCTGTAATTATTTTACTTGTAAGTAATATATAATTATATATATATAAATATAGTAAAATATAAGCAATGATATATAAACATACAAATAAGTATAATAAACATATAAAATATTAGATAATTTATAAATATATATATTTATTACTAGCCTTTAATAAGTCTAGTACTAAAAAAGAAAGTACTTATCTAATTGAGGAATCAGCTGCTCTGTGAAACAGATGGAAAACTGCACATAAACAGAGAAATACAACTACAAAGTTCCAAGCCATGGAGTAGAAGGTTAAAGTGTTCTTTTTAGATATGCCCCTTCTCCTCTATTCTAATTGGGTAGAAATATACTTAAAATATCAATAGCATAAGCTGGATTTTGTTTGGGAGCTTCTTTTTAGATTATTGCAGAACTTTCCTTTTATATCATATTAATTTAATGCTTTTGAACTATTTCATTGCTCTCTGTGGAAAAACAGACACTGAACTTTTTGCTCAGTATTGATGAAAAGTTGTTAACCTTGGCATCCTAATATTCTCTTTGTGGCAGCAGAAGGGTTGGGGAGTTGCTTTCTCATCTTTTGAATTAAGAAAATTAAAAAAAAAAAGAAAAAAAAAGCTCAAAATAATTTTATCTGAGATCAGTCTCTTTTTTGAGTTTGCTATCAGAAAATAGCAGTTTCCAGTCAATACCAGTTACATTTGGTTAAAAAATCCCTGATGATCAATTTGGGAAATACTGAGAAGAAAAAAGCCTTTTCAGTGCCAATGTTGTATTTATGCATGCAGTTTAGGGTTTTCTAAAAATAAAATGAATGGTTTATACCTAAGGGCTAAGTTATTCATAGGTTGGAGTATGTTTATACCTGTGTAAAATGTGTAATGTGTATATATCTTGATAAGTTTCTGTAAACATTTTTGGGGTGAAACTTTTCAATGGACAATTACAATAGCTGTTCAAATATAAACATGCTGTAAGAGACTTCTATATCACTGAGTCCAATTGCATACTGCATAATTTAATCTCCTTCACTGTGCTCTATCATAAAAGTAGTTAGGAGTTCTATTTGCAGTGTTCCATCTATTCCAGAGTCTAATTTTTCATTATATGAAACTTTTAAAAAATTTCCAGTTAAAGTAGTTATCTAATTTAATTTTAATTGAATAAAATTAATTAATAATTTATTAATATCTATTTGTTCTTTTCTCTCATTGCCATTTAAAATACTTGATGTAGAGTATTAACATCTATTCTTGGCCTTCTTTTTTCTGTGCAAAACAAGGCTGAGTTATTTTTTAATACTCTCATCTCATAATGATAGCTCTCACTTCTGCTCACCCTATTGGAGCTTCTCTGTGCCAGTTTCTATTTGAGTTGTTTTCTCTTAGACAGGCTCTCATTGTGGTATACCACACTCTGGATGATGTCTAACCATTAATACTTTTCTATTCCAATTAGGATTTCTAACTTGTATGTTGTAGGGTTTTGTTTGCCTTTTCATGGCTGTGTTCCCGCTATTGCTTTCTGTTAATTTCATGGTCAAAGAAAGCTTCATGTCCCTTTTCTTCATGATTGTGCCCAGACTATGAGGTTCCAGCTCATGCAAGGTTTTTTTCAGGCCTTTGGGTGCATAATTTCACATGCAATGCAGATGAACTCATCACATTTCTCTTGGTTCGTTTTTGTAAGAACTGTGTCATACTTTATTGAGGTACATGCAGCAAATTTAGCTCCATTGCCTCTTTTAGGATAGAAACTTGACTACAAATATTTTTTTTTGCTTATGGGTTTGTAAGGATCACGTTTCTTGATAGCTTAAGTGGAGTTATGCAACAGCTTCTGTTCTCATAGCCTGCTAGTCACATTTGTATACTTTCAGATTTTTTCTTCTTCTTTATGGTATCTTTTAAACTGTTGATTGTGTACCTGTTTAGTTAACTTCCGTATTTGGTGGAGCCGACTCACAGCTTTTTTTTTTTAACTTTTGGGTGTTGTTTCACAAATGGGGCATTTTTTTCTTTGTTTGATTTTTTTGTGTATCTCAATTGAATATATTTTCTCACTAGAGAGGACCAGAGCAGTCATTTAAAGTTGTGTGCATACTTTCAGGACCAAACATTATTCAATTGAATGTTCTTTTACTTCTCCAAATGTGTAAAAACTTAAGACTTTATGTTGTCATCTGCAGTGGCAAGTAATTTGACTGTGCATGTAGTCTCTGTACATAAAAAATATACTAGCGTATTCCTCTAAAACCATTAAATGTTATTTGTTATATTTACTTTAATTTCCACAATTTCTGGATGTTCATTATGTAGAAGGGAAGTCCATTTAAATGCAGCATCTCATGACTTGTATGAAGTAAAAATGTCAATACAGAAAACACTGATTGTCAGGAAAGATCATCAGTATTGAAATGCATTTAAATTCCTCAGAGTTTATTACAAGATATTTAATAAATGAGATAACAGAGTTAGAATTTAATATATACCACTGTCTCTGATTCTACATGGTTGCCAAGCAGGTGATGTTACAGAGCAGGAAGATGTTAATAGTTCCTAAACAAACTAGTTTTAGTTTTAAGATTGCTTTCTGAAATTGAAATTTTTAAATTAGAAAAACGGTCAAGTTCACTGGGAAAAGGAATTGCTACCGAATTGTGTTTTAATACAGCATTTTAAATAAGAAGTGTTCTTAGAGTTGTTAATATTCTATTCCTTTGTGTAACTTTAGTAATTTTTCATAATTTAAGGCTTGCCAGTGTAACTGTCTGTTTTCTTAAAGGATGTACCTAACTTTTCATATACAGTATTTGAAAATCATTACTTTCTTGCAGTTTTGATTTGATGAACTAGTAAAATATTTCCTCTTAAATTTGTATAAATGTTATAATCTTTAGTAGGATTAAGCACATTACTTTCTTTCCAAGAATGGTTTGCGATGTTATGAGAAACAAATATGGATCTAATTTTAATTCTAAATGTTCTGTAATTTGCAAAATATTCAGAGTCTGTAAATACAGAAGAAGCAAGTACAGTTTAACAAGGTAAGGTTTCGTCCAGAGTGGGTAGGAGAAGCAAAGCAGTCTTTTGGTGTAGGTTTTTTTGCCTGGTTGTAGGGATCACTCTGATCTCATTTCAAAGCAATGAGCTCACCAGTGAAGTACCACAAGGATATGTGGTAGAGATGCAACTTTTTCATTGATAAATGATCTAAATAAGACAGTAAATCGGTGGCATAATTATTTGATTAGGCTTTATTACCTAATACAGCAAAAATTAAGACTTATTCTGAAGAACTGCAGAACCTTACAAGGCAGCATGTGAAAAGATATATGGTTAAGTATAAAGTGAAGTAGCAAAAAAACATATTAGATTTACTTAAGTAGCAAAAAAACATATTAGATTTACTTATGTAGGCTATGACCTTACAAGTGAGTAATGAAATACTGGACTTGTTCTATAAACACTTAATGCTTGGTATTCACTGGCTGTTAGAAGAGCATGTTAAAAACTTCCAGGAAAGAAATAGGGAACAAAATAGTGAATGTTAGCCTGTCATTTAAGACCACGGTGTGATTGTATTTTTAATTTTATACATGGTTCATGTTTCCTTGTCTCAAAAAGGATAAGACTTGTTTCAAGCAAAGATACAGAAGAACAAAGTTTTGTGGCCTTTGTACTTTATAGCTGAGTGATGCCTCTACTTCATTTTTGCCCTTATTTGCATTCCTCTTGTGTTCTGCTTCTCATACTTCTTCTCACCACAATTAAGAGCATATAGCTGGGGGATGTGATGCTCTGCCAGTAATGGGCAGACAGTTTAATGCTTAAGATGAGAGTCAATTAAGAATGTAGACGTGTTCTTCTATAACATAGTTTAGATGAGAATGACAGGAAGGAAGAAGAAGTTGCTTTTTTAATTTGTAATAAATTCTTGATGCTAGATGTATTAAACCTCAGTGTTCTAAGGTTTAACTGCCATTTCAAACAAGGAAATACTTTGTCAAAAGAAGACTAGATACTTATTTAGGTAATGTAGAAACATATTAAGAAAGCAGAAACAAAAATGTTGCAGGGAGAGAAAGCAGTTAGTAGAGAAAGTATACTTTTTTTCCATTTAGCATACAGGAGAGACAAGTTCTTGTCTGTTTAAACTATAATATTTCATGCATGGTGTCTTGGTCATTATACATAGCTGATCACAATTAGTTAGCAATTGCTCAGGAAAGCTAATAGAATGACAAATCTGTTGGTGTGCCTTGTCCTCAGCCTGCAACCCTCAATATAATTTCAGATTCCTCTGAGACTGATCAATAACACTGTGAAAAAGTTTTATTATTTGCTCCTTCCTTGAATGTGGTGTGATGAATGGTGTCACATCCAGTTGCAGCTGGTCATTAGTGGTGTCCCCCAGTGATCAGTGTTGGGCCCAGTCCTGTTTAACATCTTTATTGATGATCTGGACAAGGGAATTGAGTCCACCAGTTTAGCCAGTTTGCAGATGATACCAAGCTGGAAGCAAGTGTCAAAATGATAGAGGGTAGGAGGGCTCTTCAGATGGACCTTGACAGATTGAAGAGATGGGCTGATTCCAATAGGATGAGATTTAACAAGTTATCACAGTATCACAGTATCAGTAAGGCTGGAAGAGACCTTAAAGATCGTCAAGTCCAATCTATAACCTGACAGCAACACATCATCTAAATTATGGCACTAAGTGCCTCATCCAGCCTACTCTTGAACGCCTCCAGGGTCGGTAACTCCACCACCTCCCTGGGCAGCCCATTCCAATGGTGGATCAGTGAAGAATTTCTTCCTAATATCAAGTCTAAACCTCCCCTGACGGAGCTCGAGAATATGTCCTCTTGTTCTGTCACCTGCTGCCTGAGAGAAGAGACCAACCCCGGCCTGACTACAACCTCCTTTCGGGTGGTTATAGACAGTGAGAAGGTCACCCCTGAGCCTCCTCTTCTCCAGGCTGAACAACCCCAGCTCCTGCAGGCACTTCTCACAGGGCTTGTGCTCCAGTCCCTTCACCATCCTCGTTGCCCTTCTCTGAACACGTTCATCAACATCTTTCTTGTACTGAGGGACCCAGAACTGAACACAGTACTCAAGGTGAGGCCTGACCAGTGCCGAGTACAGAGGAAGGATAACTTCCCTGGTCCTGCTGACAACACCATTCCTGAGGCAGGCCAGGATGCCACTGGCCTTCTTGGCCACCTGGGCACACTGCTGGCTCATGTCAAGTCTCCTGTCCACCAGCACTCCCAAGTCTCTCTCTGCCTGCCCACTCTCCAGCCACTCCAACCCCAGCCTATAGTTCTGCATGGGGTTATTGCAACCAATGTGAAGAACCCAGCACTTGCACTTGTTAACTTGTTTAAACTAGGTCCGAAGGGGGTGGGGACCAGGCTTAATTGTGCATTTGGTTAAAAATATATATGCATTCATTTAGTTGAAACAGTATTTATAGTTCCTCCAGTATTTTTTGCCGAAATTGTTTTAGAGGACAGAACAATGGATGGCATACTTCATATGCAAGTAAAAATGTAGAATAAAATACTGATCAATGTGTTTTGAGCCATCCTGAAATCTGTTACAGGTAAGGTATGCTTGAAAGGTTTTTAGAAGCAGTTTGGGGGGCTTGGAGTCAATGACATATGAGGATGGCATCATTTTATACATTCTGATAGAGGAAGGAGGAGAGGAAGTTTTCCTGGAAGCTAGAGAAGAACAACTGAAGCCGGAAGCAATTAGTTCATAAGGCTTGGTATAAGAGTTGACAAGAGGAGGCAGAGAAAGGCAAATATTTTCACTTTTGGAATAGCAGTTCTGACAGTGTAAATGTCTTCAAATTGTATGGAGAGGAGTATTTGAGTCTTTGAATGTATGCATACCTTTTAAGTGTTCCTTACTCTTAACTGGGAATACATGGTAAGTAAATGTTTACCAATTTAAAAATACCTAAAATGACATTTCTGTTGTCCTAACACAGAGTAAAATTATTATTATAGCCCTAAAATTTGGAAATATTAACTTGGTTCCATGGAAATGACTTTTTACATATGCTTCTTCCTGGCTTCAGGTCTTTGTCAATCAGTGGCTGAAATTTGAGTTTGTAGTTTTATACCACAAAGCTCAGCCTAGACTGAATTGGGTTTTCTTTAGAGCTCTACTTAAATTTTTTATAAAGGTAGGAATATAATGACAAGATTTATTTATAAGTTGGTGGATGTTACGGGCTTGGTTTTACTTGTTTTCTTTGAGAGCGTGAAAACCCTACCAGTTTTCCATTTGACAAATGTAATTTAGAAATTTTTGCAGAATATTCAGGTACTGTTTTTGAGAGGGATGTTGCACCGGGGCAGCATAGTACTCATAGCAATTTCGAGGTAGGATGCTGAAAGTTCCAGGGATTTGCAACTAGAGTACTTGGTATTTTGCTTCTTGGTGTGCCTGAAGCAGTGCAGCTGTTAGTGAAAGTCACAGCTATCTGACAGCTGCTGAATGACCTGTGTGAGGTAAGTCAGTGACATCAAACCAGGTCTGTACCAATATCCTCATTACAGCTGGTGCTACTTGGCACCTCTGATGGAGTCTCAGTGGAGTTACTGAATCAAAGCACCAGGTTGGTCTCCTTGTTTGATGTGCACTGGCAAGAGTTAGCTGAAAAACTTTTTTTTTTTCCCAGTTCTTTCAAAGAAACTGTTTATTCTGGTTGAGTAGAAAGTAGTTTTCACTGTTGACAGGGGATCATCATGACTTTCTGTGTATTCATACATAGAATTTGTAAGTGGAGCAATAGTGAAAGATCAAGAACAAGTGTTATTATGTATACATAAAGAAGTGCTGAAGCGCCATCAAAGCATAATTGTACATTTCTGTGGAATTACTTGAATGATTGATGCCATGTCAATGTCTGTGGCAATGCAGAGAAATTAAATGAGAGATAAGATTCTGTTTATTTTGTAGAAACTATGTTCATGCTTTAATTTTTTTCTGTGTGCAACCCTCTCAAATTAATAAAATAAAAATAAATATTTTTATAAAGCATTGTAAAATACCAGAGAAATCTGTAGAGCCTGAGATACTTTAGGAGACTTTGAACTGTTTCTCATTCTGCTCTTTCACATGGTTGAGAAGTGTGGATTGAGTGCTGTCTAGCAGAATTAATATGCTATGTGTCATAGTATACTATAATAAAATACCGTGTTATGACCTGAACAAAGGACCCTGAATCTAAGGTTCTATTTAGTTTCCAACTGTGTTATTTTCCAAGAATTATTCCAGCTTCTGAAGTTGTTACATAAGAAGATCTATTAAGGCCTCAACAACATACGTAGGAGCTGAAGTAACTTATCATTATTTTTTAAATGGGCTAAATTGTCCATATTCCCAGTGTTCTTTTAAAAGTTTGTATAATTTTTTCTTGTGGAATGCCAAGATTAGTAAAGAAGGAATGAGCATGTTGAATATTTTGAGAAGTTAGAGATTTCTTGTCTGTAGCAAGTTGTAATTTATTGAAAAATTACCATGGTATTACCCATGTTGGGGTTTGAGGGGTGCTGGGTCTCTTTTGGGGGTGCTGGGGGGGCTTCAGGTCTCGGGTGGTCTTGGGGAGGGTACTTAGGGCTTGGGGAGGGGGAGGATGTGTAAAGGGTGCCCACTTGCCTTGTCTGTGTAAAATCCTGTTTTCCTTAAGAAGGGAAGGGTGGCTGGGATCTTGGTGTCTGTAAACCTGTGAAGCTCCGTTGCCGTTTTTGTTCCCTACATCCCAGATTGGGACCGGGATAGGCAGTGGTGAGGCAGCACAGCAAACAAAACCAGCACCGGCTCCAAGCGAAGCTGCAGAATGAAACAGGGACTTGCCAAGGGTGTTCCCCTCTCTCCGGTCCCAGCAGGCGGTGGTTTGCGGGGCTGCTGCCGCGGTGGTGGCTCCGGCGGTGGCGAGAGGGCACAGGAATGAAGCCACGGCGAGGCTGTGGCTGGCCTGGTACCACATGCAGTGCCATGCCGCGCCGAGTGGTGGCTCCCAACCCAGCAGCGGTGCAGGTGGTGGCTCTGGCTGCAGGTGGCGCACAGCGGTGGCTATTCGCGGTGCCGCTGCAGTTCCAGCAAGGTGGGCAGCCCCAGGGCAGGCGGTGCTGCGCACCACGCAGTCCTGTAACGGGCTGCCGCACGGTGCCGCCACAGTTCCGGCGCAGACATCAGCCCCAAGAGCGCAGCCGCAGGAGCACCCCGGTAGTCCCGGGTGTCCCTCCTGTGGGGGATCTGTAGGGGGGCGGAGGTGGCGGCAGTCACTCTGGGGTGTCCCTGGAGTGCCTGCGGCCAGTAAAACATGGCGCCCCAAGCTCCAAACATGCGATCTTCAGTGGGAACCGCCATTTTGCGTGGAGTGAAGACCCCGGAAGAGAGGCGGAGCCTGGCTCTGCTGGCCACTGAAGAGACAGCTTGGCTGGAAAGAAGACAGCAAGATTTGCGCGAGACTTGGAGGGCTTAAAAAGCTGAGCACGGAAGTCTTCCCTCTCTTCGGCTTCCTGTCCAGAGGTGGAGCACACAGCCCCTCTCCTCCCGGGTCTCAGACCACACGGCGTGACTCCACCCGTTTCCCTTGGCAGCGGAGCGAAGTCCAGCTTGTTAGCAAGTAGTAACTTCCCAAAGGTGTCCTGGGAGGGGAGTCGCTTTTCACTTCTTTTGTGTTTTGCAGAAAACCTCAAGGGCCGGGAGTGACACCATCAGAGAGGGAGGGAGAGAGACTACTCTGTACTCCTCCTCCTGTTTTCTCGGCTAGTCACCTAGCTTGAAAAGCAGTTTTGGTTTTTTTCCTTTTTTTGTTTTTGTGCGTGTTGAGTGTTTCTCTGTGTAAAATTTGAAGTCCCCGTAAGTTGTTCCTTTTTGCCCTAGTTGAACCCAAAGTAATAAACTGTTCCCCTGCTGCTAATTTTGTTCAGTTTTCTGTCATCTTTATTGCGCATGCCCCTTAGTGATAAAAGTGGGTTCAAAACCACTACAACCCCATACACACACCCCACAAATGAAAGCTAATATGATAGGTATTTTCTGCTTTTTTACATCCTCAGACCATAATCTCTGAAATTGTCTTAGGTTTCTACACAGGTATCTTCAAGTCATTAAATATCAAACCCTGCAAATCTTATTTAAGCTCTTTGCAGTTTTTTTTGTTTTTAAAATATTCTGAATATGTACTAAGTTTAAATATTTTCTCTTAAGCAAGACAATTGGGTTGAGTTAGACCATAACCTTCAAAGATTGCCTAAAATGATTACAATGCTCTCTGTGTGACCCTTTGTAGCCTTAACAGCTTTCGATGGTATAACCAAGACCTGCTGAACATTCCCATTCAGTCTTGGCCTGGATTATTCTAATATGCTCTCTCTTCTCAAGCCCTTTTGAACTATAAGTTTGGCTGTTTTATTTGGCACTTAGGGATGTTCCCTGATTAACCTTTCCTGCTTTTTCCACTAAGCACTGTTTTTGAAATATATTAAGAAGGGGTAGTAGATTTTCACACTAGATAATTATGGTCATGGAATATAACTTTTCTATTGTCCAAAGAAAACATTGGAAGAAAAAAGTGGAAAAAATTCTGCATACCTTGTTAAGCAAAGGAAATAAAATTTTTTAATGTAGTTTATTATTTAACAGTTTATTATTTATTTGAGGTTATTCTGGAAAGTGGATTTACAGATGATGTTGTAATGGGAATGAAGAAATAATTGATCCAAGAAGTCCAATTTGCTGAGTGGCTGTGAAAAATAAGGAGTGTAGTCAAATTGCTACTTGTTTAATTAATAGGAGGAAAGGAGGAAATTAAAGGAGGAAAGGACAAAGAGAGATGGGAAAGAAAGCAATGTTCCTCATATAAATACATTGTATCTAGCCATAGAAGGAGATGAAGTAGAGGAACGCCAGAAGGTGGTGGGAGGTATCAAGACCCTCGAGTAATTTTTGACATGTGCAAGGCACAGATGAACCTATAGAAAAAGGCAGACTTTTGCCTCTGGGCTCCACCTTCTGTGATGTACTTGGCCCTACGTAACAGAACCATGGAACCGGAATAAAAGGTGCCACTGGAGGGGGGAGCTGGGGAGAGCTTCACGTATTCTTCCGTTTGCTGCCAACGGTGACACCCGTTGAGGTGTGTGAAGATCAGACCCCACCCTTCTCTGGAGTGCTGCATGTACTCCATTGCCTTGTGTGAGTATGCTGGGGAAACTGGGGAAAAACTGAGGAAACTGAAGAAGAACTGGGAAACTAAGTAAACTGGGCAAACTGAGGAATACTGGGGAAACTGGGGAAAGCTGGAGTAGTGGGAAGGCTTTGCAAAGTGGGGGACGGGGTGGAGATCTCTTGGTGTGTGTGCTTTGCTACTTCTGCATATTTCTCTGGATATTGGTTTACTAAATCTTTATTATTTCCCTTTTAATGTGTGTATATGTGTCTGCTGTTTTTATGAATCTCGAACTCTGTTGCAGAGGTAAATAAAAACTTGAAGACGAAAGGAAGTTGAGGCTAAATTAAGAATTTTTAGAGAAAATCATGTGTGTAACAGGCAGTTCTTATTTGAACATAGGCATTAAAAATAGTAGGTTAGGGAAGAGTATTATTATATTCTAATAAAAGTTCTGAATGCTTGGCAAAATATTTTCCTTTAAATAAATGTGTCATAATCTAATGGATTAGTCTTCCTCATCATTATCATTGTTGCTGTCCTATCAAAAAATGAGTATCTGTATTTTCTTTCATAAGGTAATATATCTTCCATAGCTGTGTACTTGGTTTGATTAATTGAAGTGTATGAGATAGTCAAGATGCTTAAAATTGTGTCTTCTGTTCCACAGAGAACTGGCCTGAACCTTTGTAATATAGTCATTATAACCTCATAAAAAGCATCTGGTTTTAGAAGGAATTATATTCACCAAGATGCCCATATCCACTATTGGCACACACAATGCAGTGTATAATGAACACCTTATATACGGAAGCTATAATTTCACACAGCTGAAAGTCTGACATCAAAATGTCAGCCTAATTATTTTTCAATCTTTTTTTTTTATTTTCAAATTCTAAAGCATTTTCCAGCTGAGGCATCTCTCTACTAAAGAATGAGTTTCAACTTACCTCAAATATTCTTTTTTTAATTAACTTTTTCTAATCACAAAGGTTTGGCAGGCCACAAATCAAAAGCTGTTGCAAACATCTTAGCTATCTACATACTTATGACTTGTTTAAAAAAATGCTATAAAATTTCTAGCAATAAATAAATATTGCTCAGAATAATTTTTCAGGTATGTTGGTAACATAGTTGAGCACTAGTTCAGAGCCACTGACATGGATTACTGTCTACTGGGGAACCAGATAATGGCAGTTTATAATTTTTCCAAGCCCCCTTTATTTTCATCTCCCACATATGGAATTTTAAAGTTCATTCATTTGCATAAAGTTGGAAAGATTGCCCACTTGGAAAAAGCAGTACAGATTTTCAAGAAAATTTTTCTCATTATATTGAGGGGAAATTCAATCTCAAAACTGTGTTACTATATAGCTTACATTGGTTTAAATATCTTAAATGGGTCATTTTGCTTTTCAGGAACTGTCAGTTCTTATTTAGCTGAGTAGTTATATTCAGTTGTGTGTTGGACAGTAATCAATTCAAAATTTTGTGTATGATCATGGTATCCCTCATGGAATTTGTTCACTCACACTGTTTCCGTGTTTTGTGCTGTGTTCAATAGGTGGATTTGTTCTGCTCTAATGAGGAGAGCATTGTGAAGCTGAATGTTCTTCCATATGGTTGGACTCATTAATGTCTTTTAACAAGAACTGTTTCTCTCCACTTGAAGCACTGGCTTCTTGGTAGGGGCAGAAATATGTTGTGTTTTGCAGGTACTGCTTAAAAATGCAGGAGCAATCTTTAAATCTGTGAAAGTCATTGAGATTTTGAGAGACAAATAAATTATGTAATCATAAGTCACATATATATAAACAAAAATCAAAAGTCTGGGTTTCGACCCCCAAGAAAGCATTGGACACCTCAGAGACCATTGAATCATAAAACATCCTGAGTTGAAAGGTACCCACAAAGATCATCAAAGTCCGACTCCTGGCCTTGCACAGGATTATCCCCAAGAGTCACACCATGTGCCTGAGAGCATTGTCTAAATGCTACTTGAACTCTGTCAGGCTTGGTGCTGACACCAGTTCCCTTGGGAGCCTATTCCAGTGGTCAGCCACCATCAGCGTGGATACTGGAATATGTGGAGAAGAAGATTTGTCATCTTCTCCCTTACCATACCACTTTTCCTTCCCAGTGTGGGAATATTAAGCAAGAACCACGTTAAATCTAAGAACACTAAGCACAAAAGGGCATGTAAAACTACTCTCCTCAGTGATTAGGTGCCTGAATCCAAACTACACTGAAGTGTTTTACTTGCTTATGGTCCTGCTTATGTCTCTCATTTGCCCATTTATTTTTAAAATGTCAAATACCACTAAGAAGGTGTTTATCCCATGGCAGGAAGTCAGAATTTTTTTCCTGGTATTTACGTATTAACAATGTTGTGCAGTTTTGTTCCATCTTGTCTGCTTCTCTAGGTTCAAGATCTTTCCTTCTTTTCCACATTTTGGCCTCACTTGACTAGAGCCCTGCTCAGCAGGTAGTCAGGGCATTCCTGCTGAAATGTGCCCTCTTGAGTTCCTGCATACTGCAAAAATTAAATTTTAGTCAGGTTTGCATTTTTTTTTTGAGATGAAGCAGAATGGGAGTAAAGAGTTAAAGAAGATTAAGTAGCCACTGAGGGATGGTTTGGACCAGTTTTCAATGTTGACATCTGAAAAGTACATAAACTATTACTTTGGGAATAGCCGTATTGCTTCTGAGACAAGTTGAGTGCTATTATCTAATTCCTGCTATACGAGGAGGAGAAACTGTATTGTTCTAATTAAACTTGAGGCTATTTATTTGTTTCTTTCTTACAGGAAACAGATTCAACCTCTTCTAGGACAGTTTAGCCAGTCAGAGGCTTTGTTAATCTCATCTGGGGTTGAGCCAGGGACTCTGGATGGAGTTATCCTGGATGCTGGCTGTTCGTCTATGCAATTTGATACACCTGAAAGAGGTTTTTCCCTGCAGAAGGATGGACCTTTAGACATGAGGATGGATAGTAACAGGTAACTGAAAATACAGTATTTCTTCTTGAAACTCAAAAACTGTCTGCTCAGCAACCCGTCTGTATTTAATTTCCCCTTAAACTGAAGAATCCTCATCCTCAAACCACATACACTTTTCATGAGTATACTTACTTTCTTTTGCCAAAAAGCTTTTTCCCATCTCAGTGCTCAGCTCTGTTTATCATCTTTGCCTTCTTTGCAATAAGTGTAAAGTTCCAGTGATGAGTAATTAAACCAGTAATGCTTTTGTTAACTGTACCACTGAAATGTAGCATTTTTGGAGTGTACAGTATACAGTCAGAGGGACATCTCTCTTTCAGAGCTCTGTTATTTCCACACTTTCTCAGAATGTAATTTATTTGCAGGCTCACAACTTCTTACTGCAGTCCCTTTCCTTTTCTGCCAAACTTTCTATTTGTGGAGACTCCACTCGAGCAGTTTCAGTTGCTTCCTTAGAAAAGGAGCAACATTCTTCTTTTGTCCAATGACCATCTCTCCCGGTTGCTTCTCTCTAAGAGGAATCTAATATAAAAGAAATAAATAAAATCCTATTTATATCTGCCATAGCTAGATTGCTTTTGACACTCTAGTATAATGTTGTCTTTCATGCCCGTAGATTTGTTGTAAGCTTTCCTTAGGAAATCATAAGTTTCCTTTCACATTGTGTAGGAGGCACATCAGGCTTACTTAACTGTCAAATTAACAACTACTGAATAAACCACCTGTATTTAAATTGTTTGGATTGGTGTTTAGTACTTCAAGAGCACAAAAATCAATGGTGGAATGGTAATTTCTACATATGCAGTGGTTGTTATCTTCAAGCAACCTTCTGTAGCATTTTGCTTTTTACATGAGCAACCAAAGATGTATCTTTGGTTATAGATTGGGTATAGATGATGGCTGTAATTGTATGATACATTACTGCAAGAATGACAATTTTTCCCTTGGTGTTTTGATGAACCTGGAATCTTAAGAAATGCCATTTGTTCTTTCATTGCTCACAGACAGCCAATGAGAAGCCTCAATTTCAAAGAATTTACCTTACCACATTAATGTTAAGTATTAACACAGCAAATTTCATGATACTTGCTTTTTCAAGTTTTGTGCAAAATACTCCCTTGATTCTCTTGGGATTCAGTCCTCAGATTTCAAGAATTTGAACTGCAGGCTTAAATATAAGCCTGATGCATCATGAGAAAGCATACATGGAACAAGAGCATAAGAACAAAGAACACCTGTGGCATAACAAAAGCCTTACACCATGGTTGTTGCTATGATACTACTTCACTCTAAGTTTTGTTATCTTTTGTAAGATACTGCAGTGGAGTAAAAAATGCCTGAAAAATATTTTGCTAATTCATGTATTTTTAGAAGAGAATTTATTAAGTAAGTTGTTATGTTTTCTCTGATAAGTAAATCCATAGTCAGTGTTCATAAAATACATTGGAACTATTTCAATAGCTAAGTTAAAAGATTTAGATATATAGATGTAAGGATTATTCTGTTTAAATTGTAATAATTCCTGTAATTTGTGTTAGGTCATTTCTATCATCTCAGGACAGACAGTATTTGGATATAAATTTTTATGCCTTCTAGTGAAAAGTAAGGTTAAATTATTTTCATTAGCAATTGTTTTCATAGTAGGAGATGTGGATGAAAAGATCTTTGAAATCAGTTCTGACTAGAAAACAACATTTGATGCAAGGTGACTAAAATGAGCCCATAAGAGGCAAGTTTAGATTCTAAAGCTGGCTAAATAAAAAGGTCACACAGCATTTCCATCTTAGCATGGTACTGAAATATACTTGTTCTTGTCACCTTATTAAGCATAGTTTATAATGCTTGGAAGTTAAATCTGTTGTAATTGAAGTTAAGGAACAAACTCCATTTAGAGTAGCAAGAAAAAGGATTTAAAAGGTGGAAGCTATTTTCATACGGTTGGCATCTCCTATTTGAAAACCTCAAAGGCACTTGTATGCAGTGTGTGTGTTTGACTTTATGTCTCAATGCTATGAAGCTTCACCTCTTGTCAATGAAAACTGACGTCAGTGAACTAATTGGCTCTTCTCGTGCGTAGGTACCCTGACATGCCCACTGCTGCTGATGTTGTGAATGCTTTAGATCAACAGGCACTTGCGTCCATCCTGAGAACATACGGGGAGGAGAGGCATGCTAAGAAAATCGCTTCAGCCATCGTTCAGGCACGCAGCATATACCCTGTCACCAGAACTCAGCAGCTTGCAAGCATTGTTGCAGGTACCCTCATTAATTCTTCACAGTGGCTGAGGAGAAAAAAATATTAATCCCCAAGTCCCAGAGGGATCTATTTGTACTTGAAATCATGCAGGATCTAATCCTGCCTATTCTGCTCTGATGTCAGCTCTG
This sequence comes from Serilophus lunatus, assembly GCA_013399895.1. Lineage (NCBI taxonomy): Eukaryota > Metazoa > Chordata > Aves > Passeriformes > Eurylaimidae > Serilophus > Serilophus lunatus. Next base: position 24,106 of record VXBA01001357.1, read on the forward strand.
TTTTTTTAAGCTCCCATTTTTTGTGTTGTAGTTTGACAATTAGTTTAACAATAGATTTTACATTAAGTGATTTATCATTTTGCCAACCAGTTTGAACCACAGAACAACAACAACAGTATTCTTTATCCTAGCTATTGATAAACCTTCAAATATCAGCTATGTCATACCTCTTTTAGTTATAAGTTTCTTCATTTTAATATTTTGAGGAGAGGTACCATGCCAGTTTCCATTTTTGAGTGAAATTGGGTAATTTCTGTCTTTTTAAAGAATCAGCACAAAGTAAAGCAATATATGGCTTGCTTCACCTTGTGCATTCCAACTAGATCAGCCTGAAGCGACTATTGAAACGCTCCATCTTACTTGCTCCTCACTGTACACAACTTGAACAAAATGCAGTTAGGCAGGAACAGTTGTTACATCAAGAAACTTCACGTTTGTGCTCTTGAGTGAAAATTTTCAAGGAAAAATTCAAGACACAAATCCTGTTCATTAACACTCTAGTATGTAGTTTCAGGGTGTTTTTATTTTTTTTTACCAAATAACGAAAATTACTGGATCTTGTCACAAATGAGTCTAAACTGCTGGCTTTGAATATAGACCTTTAAAATGTTAATCCAAGTATAGCATTTGCTAAAGAACAGTTTAAAATATTTTATCAGTATCCTGAAGAGCCTTAAAAATTTTTTTGTATTTCTTAAAAATTAGTAATTACTTAAACTGAAAGTTTAAGGCACTTACTTTTCACGACCTACAAATTAAGAGGTTTGGATTTGTAGAAGTTGGGATAATTAGCAAAATATCCAGGCAACTGAGGCGCAAAGTTAAGCTGATATTATAAAAGGACCTGCAGACACTGCTGTTGTAAGCCCTTCCTTCATATATGGTGAATATAAGGAGCAAGCAATCTTTAAAAAACCAAAGAGATAAAGCCCAATAAGTCTTTTATAAAACTTATATTTTTAATATCATCATTATCCATGTAATTTTGTTGTATATATCTCATGCTTTTTGAAAAACTATTGATTAAGACAGCATACCTTTTGAGATTAAAGCAATCATGTTGCTGTGTTAAAGATGTCATGTGTTATATGTTGTAAACAAGCAACTCAATAACTTTTGAAATAATTTTATACCATGGCTTGGACTAAGAAAATCAAAGCACTACTGTATAAAATACAGTGATTGAAGATCCCTTCATGTTTAGTGTGCTGCATATGAGTCATCAGTTAATGGTCACTTTCTGTGACAATGAGGATTTTTTGTTCTCACTTTAAATTCTGTGCTATATTTGAAGAGCTCCTTGATTCAAACTCAGGTATGCATCAGGTAGTGTTCATGCCAAAAACAATGAATCCAGCACACATCTGCCAAGACAATAAATACGTATGTTTTTTGTGCCTTTTTTGGAGTATGCGAGAGTTATAATAATTTTAGGGCTCTTACACGATCCCTGTTTGCATAAGACTTCTTCCAATTTTCATTTTCATCCAGTAAAGGAGCACAATGGTGGATCATATCAGTTTTTAAACTGATTATACCTTAACAAAATTTTTAGTAACTATATTTTGATTAATTTATCATCTACCATCAATATATATCTTATGGGAAACTATATCAGTGAAATTGCTGAGATAAACCAGAGCTAAAGTGCCAGAGACCACAGCTACAGGAACCTCTTGGTGACACTGCCCAAAAAACCCCTGACTAATTCAAGACTTTACCAGAGGAAAACTTATGATCTATTAGTTAAATGTCATGTTCTTTAAAAAAAAATAAAATAATTAGAATAATAAAAACTTGCATTTTAGATTTTGCAGATTCTATACAAGCCTGATTATCTTCCAGAGTAAGGTCATTATTTTTGCCTAATATAGGAATCAGAAAACAAGCGAAAAATCCAGTGAGGCTGGATATTTATGTATTTCTCTGCTGGTGTCAGAATCTGAGAATCTATGTATTGTCTATATTTGTTCCCCATGTAAACAATATTGCTATGGCTTCAGATTTTTTAGAGCTTCCAAGTTTTGTCTTAAGGTCCAGCTGATAACCAGAATCACAGTGAATTTAGTTTTAGACTAACCTGAAATCAGAGAACTTAATTTGTTTTTATGGAAAACTAGACTTCTGGTCTTTCCTACCATTCGAACATGTATGTATTGCTGTTGCTAATTGATTGGGAAATAAAAGTGAAGGATGTAATTTTAAAAAAGACTCAAAAAAACCCGAACAACAGCTGCACAAGACTTACAGAAAAATCAGATATTTCTAAAGTTTGTATTAGCAAGAGTTCTAATTGTAAGGTATAGCTGTGAGAAATATATAAATAGATTTGTATGTCAAGATTCCCTACAATAATTTGGGGCTAACTCAGGTATCCAAGTGATTTCTTGGTTTCCTTTGTTCCAATTCAAGAAAGTAATTCTTTTTATAACTTGAGATAGTGCCTGAAAATTCTCTCTCTGCATCCTATACCAATAAATAAGGTCCTAAAAAAAAATTGGCTTTTTTTGTTTTTCTAAATGCTATCCAAAAGGCCTCTTATCTGTTCAAATAAGATTTCTGTGAGCTGTTGAGTCTACAGGTTACATGTGAAAAAGCAGTTTTCTGTTCAGTCATGTGAGCAGGATCTCTTCCTGCAGCACAATTGAACTCTTCTCACTGTTTATAATTTTCACAGAGCTATCTGCAAGGCTGAATGCTCTGTAAACACTAAAGATCAGTAGTTCTTCACTGAAGGGTTGTGAATAGATGTGTGGAAGTCGATTATGAAGCAGTTCCTGTTGTCTTTTTTTGTACCTCATTGAGTTGTTTGGAAAATAATAAATTTAACTCTATGTTCAGAAAAACTGTTTAAAAATACTGAAATTTTGACCATGTCATTTTAATATGCTTTTCCTGTACAACTGATGATCTATTTTGGTTTCTTTTCAATGGGCAATATACCTTCTTATCTATTAATTTTTGTTGAAAGTTCAATTTTCCTGAGCATTACATAGATACATAATGTATTAACAGGTCGTTTTGAGATCATGTAATCATTTGGCCTTAACTTGAAAGGAATTGATGTTGAGATATCATAGAAATTTGAAAAGTTTAAAAAGAACTTTAATATTTAGTCAGGCTCATTCAGACTGGTTCATATTTATAACTTTAATTATCAGTTTGGAATTTGTAGTATTGCCTGAATTTCAGATGGATAAGAATTAACACTGGACTGAGGGAGCCTAGACAAAAGGACATTAGGTGCGTCACAGAACCTTATTAAATGCAATGCTAATTCAACAGACGAATTCCTGCAAACAGGTGCACGATCTGAATTAATTTTTAAACTCTCCCACTCTCATACACTCCAGGGATTTTAATAGTTCATATTGACAGGCACAGCACGTTGCTAATTTCATTCACAAGCTTTCAAAATTTCAGTACATTTCAACATGTGAATCTATTAGATTATTAAAGTGTGAGTATCATCAGGGCATCCTGAACCAAAAAATGATAATTTCTCTCGCTGGAGTTTCAAGTCAGTCATCTAGCCAGAAGCATGGTGTTTTTATGAATGAAATTCATTTTACAAGCTTCCTATGCAGGTTTTTTTTAATGTTTTTGTACATTGTACAGCCATTACCAGGAAAGGTTTTCTTTTAGTGTCTTGGAAACTGGAGGGGGCTGGATGAAAGATATTATGCCTTAGCAGAAAGCACAAATAGGTTTTTATTTAACTATATCAGAGAAGTTCAAGTGATAGAAAAATTTTTCACCCATGTAACATAGATCAAAAACCACTTTGTTTATTAGAAAGATGAAGATCAGAGTGACAGGAATAAGTACCACAAAATACATATATTGCTTAATCCCAATCTCTGATGACAGACCAGTAAGTCTTTGAACTTGTAAATGGTTTGATTTTGTTAGTAGTTTGGGGGATTTGGATTGCATGAATCTGCAAACTGACTGCATTTCTTTACTAATTTCCTGAATATTTGTATTCTGTTCTGTTATATATGACCTGCGTGTTCAACTGAGGCATATAAGGTTGTATTATACTCGCAGAATATATCTTAGGCTTTAATTTAATTTTCTTCAGTGTGTGATAAATTAAGTAATAAATTAATGTCACAGTTAATTGTCATAGAAGATTGTTATGGGAAGAAACTGCACTTAACAGCCATGGCAGGATAGGTGGAAGAATCTTCCAAAGACCTGTTAGTGTCCTAGTCATGCTGGTAGCCTCAATATCCTTGTTCTTTTATGTATTCAGTACTGCAATTGCAAAACAGTGATGTTCATGATCAAAGTAACGGAAATCTGCCCAGATACTTGCATTCTATGTCCATTTACATTTTTGCAAAACATTTTTAAATAGATCATGGAACCGTAGAATGGTTTGGGTTGGAATGGACCATAAAATCATCAAGTCCAACCCTTCTGCCCCTCTGGGGAGGGACACCTTTCACTTGACCAGGTTGCTTAAAGCCCCATCCAGCCTGGCCTTGAACATTTCCAAGGATGGGGCATCCATCGCTTCTCTGGGTAACCTGTGCCAGTGCTTCACCATCCTCACAGTGAAGAATTTCTTCCCACTATCCAATCTAAACCTACTCTATTTCAATTTGAAGCCATTATCTCTTGTCCTATCGCTGCAAGCCCTTAGAAAAAGTCCCTTTCCTGTTCTTGTGTAGCCCCTTTATGTATTGGAAAGCAGCTGGAAAGTATCCTTGGACCCTTCTCTTCTCTGAGCTGAAGAACCCCAACTATCTCAACCTGTCTTCATAAGAGTGGTACTTCAGCCCTCTGAGCATCTTCATGGCTGTGAACATGCTCCAGCAGGGCCATGTCCCCAGAGCTGGATGCAATGCTGCAGCTGGGGTTTCTCAGAGTAGAGAGGCAAAATCCTCTCCCTTGACCTTCTGCCCACACTGCTTTTGAGGCAGCCCAGGCCACAGTTGGCTTTCTGGGCTGCAAGTGCACATTGCCATCTCATGTCAAGCTTCTCATCCACCAACATAGCCAAGTCTTTCTCTTCAGGGCTGCTCTCAATCCATTCTCTGCCCAGCCTGTGTTTGTGCTTGGGTGTCCCCTATACCTGAGTGCAGGACCTTGGTCTTGGCCTTGCTGAATTTCATGAAGTTTTCATGGGGTAATCTCAGGCCTGTTAAGGTCCTTCCAGGTGGCATTCCTTCCCTCCAGCATGTCAACTGCTGCACACAGCTTGGTGTTATTGTCAGACTTGCTGTGGCTGCACTCAGTCCCACTGTCCATGTCATCACCAAAGATGTTAAACAGTGCAAGTCCATTACTGACCCCCTAAGCAGTGCCAGTCTCCTCCTCTTCGATATTGAGACATTGACTGCAACTCTTTTGAGCGCTATCATCCAGCCAATTTCTTATCCACCAAGTGGTCTATCCACCAAATCCATGTCTCTCCAGTTTAGAGACAAGGCTGTCATAGATCATTATATCATTCTTGTTTTCTGAGATAACTAAAAGATGCTTTGCTGACATTGGAGGTAAAATTCAGCATTTTGCTAAAATTTGTGTGAGGTTGGCTGTGGAAATTTAAACAAAGGATATCATTCTGAACTTCTGGGTTTACAGTTAGGTCTCAGTCAAGAAGCACTGTCAGTTTTGTACCTAAATTACATGCTGTACTCTTGTGGGTTAGCTCCATTATTATCTGTGATACTTTTGGATGCTGAAATACTCCTAGAATATCATAAATGGATCATCCCCAGAAAACCAGGAGTATTTTTAGAAAATACTCAAACTGCTAAAATACGGTGATTAAAAATTCTGGTCAGCCTTGAGAGGCAAACACCAGCTCTGTGTAGTAACAGTCAAAAAATTGAACATGTGAAACTGATGTTTTTCAAGTCACAGCTCTGATTTTTTCAGGAAACGGCAGGTTCCATACAGGTAGAGTCAAAAAAACACACCTTGTTTTCTAAACCACTTGGTAATAGCCAATCATTTGTAAAGAGAACAGTACTTTTTTATTGCAGTTAAAACTGTTTTTGTAGACTGAACATGACAGCAGTGGTCTTTTAAACCTTGTTTCATTTAATAAGTTATTCAGGAGTTCTGAGCACACTACTGGTGTTTGTAGCTGACCCTTTTGCTAGAATAGTTTGGTTTAGGTTAGTTGACCCTTTAAAATAAGTTATGTTTATTTTGCATATCCCAGCATTCCTTTATGTTATGCAATAAGAAACTGTTTTCTTAACTCACAACTGGCAGTCAATGGATTTTAGGTTTTAAAGGTTCCATTTTCAAGGAAAAATACAAATACTGAACTGACATTGATTACAGTGACCTGTAAGGTGAGACTTATCTAACCCATTTTTTTTTCCCTTACCTTGGTTTCAGTCATTAATTTGTATTTTAACATTGTGATGCATTTGGAGAAGGAAATTCTATAAAGATTCGGGGGAAAAAACTCAACGCTTAAACATAAGCCATCACAGTTTAATAGGGTTTACATTCAGAGATGTGAATTCAAAGTAGAAAATAAAGATATATTACCAAGAAGGAAGCTCACTACTCAGAGTTCAGTTTTAAGTTGGCTTCCTTTAAAGTCATCATGCATGAATGGATCAACGTCAAGGTGTAGAAATAATGAGATTTTAAGATGTAACTTTTAAAATTTTTGGCAGGTGCTTTTCCAGCATCAGCACTATATGCACGGAAAGACTTGCTTCAGAGACCTGCACATGTTGCTACCAAGACTTTTCAAGGCCTGCGAATATTTGTAAATAATGAGCTACATGAACTCCTTATAGGACTGAAGACAGCTGAGAAATTTCTAAAACCTGGAGGTCGCCTTGTGGCCCTCTCCTTTCATTCACTAGAAGATCGTATTATCAAGCGTTTTCTTCATGGAATAGACATGACAGAAAAGTACAATCTTAGCTCAAGGCAGAAGATAAGACAGGCTCTGAAAAATTCCTCCAAAAAAGAAGATACACAAGAATCTTCACATGGAAACTCCAACTTGAAGTGGAATTTTATACAGAAAAAAGTTCTCACACCCCAGGCCAAGGATATTCAAACAAATCCAAGAGGAAGGTCAGCCAAGCTAAGAGCTGCTATTAAACTTTAAAGCAAAATATATGATTAGATAATTGTATCATTTCCTTAAATTTTGTTTTCTAGAAGGCTAACTGGACAGATAGTATCAAACTGAAAAAATAAAATAAAATAAAGGCTGTTAGAAAATGTTTCTTTCTTACCCTTTTGCTTCTTTTTAATTAGGATGTAGTATAGATCATCAAAATGCAAAAAAAAAGAATACAAATGGGTGTCACTACTTTTAAAATAGGACTTTTTTTAAAAAAGAGCATCAAACAAAGGATGTAAAAATTGCAGGTTTGATGTATCTTTAGTATTACCTTTAGATTAAATTCAAAATCCTGACATTAACAGTCTAAATTTAGTAGCTAATTGATATACACAAATTTTTATGGGGGTGGGTTTTGCACACCTATATCAGATGTCCAGTTTTGTCTAGAGTAAGTTTAAGGTAACCTAAGTATTCATGCTATATATGTCTCTGTATCCCAACTGACTTGTTGCATGAATGCCTATAGGACAAGAGATAGTTCTTAAATAGAGTGACACAGGTAGATCATGTTCTACACAGGAATTTGTAAACATGTTCTTCTGAATGATCACCTGGTTGGTTATTAAGACTTATAAATAATAAATGGGTCTTGGGGAAAAAAAAGATACTTAAAAGACCACTGTTGGCTCTTGGACACTACAATCAGGGAATCAGTCAGATTTCTTCTTCATCTTCTGAATTTCTTCCCGTAACAATAACTTCTGTGCATAGATCCAGTACAACGTTCAGGTGTTGGTGGAATTATAATTAACCTATCAAAACAGGGATATTGTAGGTCCTATGAAATATTTTCCTTTGCTGGTGATCATTTGTTGAGAGATTCTACTTAGGTAAGTATTATTTTAGAAAAGGATCACTATGACACAAGCTTTCAACTTGGGTGCTATAATAGGTAGTAGACCATGTAAGATAATTGCTTTTTTAGTAAGTCAGTATGAATTAAATTTAGCTTTGCATTTATATTTCCTTATGAGACTTTTGGTTTGCTAGTTTTAGATACTAAAAACAAGTGGAAAGTACTGTAAGTTTCAACTTCTTTGACCTCTGACTCATCTCTTCAGGAAAAAGACTGAATTTAGATAATCAAATTGGTACAGGATTTCATGTGTGATGAGTCTGAAAATTGGCTGGTAAAAAAAAAAAAATGCTAGTTCTGACTCAGCTAAATGATTACTACACCAGCTTCTGAAAGATAACTGGTTGGATCATTCTTGACTTGATTTTCATCAAGCATCCCTTTATGTCAGCTTAAATGATTACTTCACGGAAATTTTTTGGGTCATATTGACATAAACAAGTTGACATTTGAGTTCACTGTCTGTAATATACAATGTATCAAAATAGCTGAATATTGTTCAATTCCCTGATGAGGCTAAGTTGTATCATGTACTCTTAGGTATAGGTGATAACATCTGTTACTAATCTGAAATAAAAGGTAAATGATGATTAACATTCCATACTTTTCTGAAATTCAATAGTTTTCCACTACTCTTAATATACGTTATTAAATATTAAATAAAACATTCTACTTCAAATGATATTTCGTACTCTTGTCATCTTTGAGACAACGGACTATACTCTAAATAGACATTTTTTCATCCAAACATTAAATATAAATAGCTAATGTTATTTTTAGCTAAGATTCCACACTGAAATGTATTTCAATTGTAGATTTGAAAAACTGTGCCTCCAACATAGGCTTAGAATAGTTGTAGTGCCAATCTGAGCGTTGTTCAAGAACACACTTCAGGAAAAGACCATCCAGTTATAGCAGAAGTTGAGTATTAGTATCTCAGAACTTATATGAAAGTATTAAAATTTCTTTTGCTTAAAACAATGTTTAAAACCCACACTTCTCACATCTAAATTCAAAGGCACAGTTTCATATGATAATTGAACTACTGTATTACCAGGTTCTGTAAATACACTCCCTCAGTTAGGAAAAGGAAGAGGCTTTTCTTTGGCCTTATGTTGGAGTTGCATAGCCACGGCAGTGTATCCTTTGTTGATCCTTTGTTTCTCTCCACTCAGCATCTCCTCACCTTCAAGCTGAGGTATGGAAAGTTCTGGAGTTTTAACCTCTCCTTAGCTGGAAAAAACTTTTCTCATTTCCCAGAAAACTCTCTGGTTATATTTAGACAATATATTCTTTTATATTTAAACATTTAGTTTAATTTCATTTTCATTAAAAAAGAGAGACTTTTTGCAGAAGCATGCAGTGATAGATCAAAGGGGAATGGTTTTAAAGAGGAGAAATTTAAATTAGTTGTTAGAAAGGAAGGTAGTGAGGCACTGAAACATGTTGCCCAGGGAAGATGTGGATGCCCCATCTCTGGAAGTTTTCAAGGTTAGGTTGAATGGGGCTTGGAGCAACCTGGGCTAGTCGAAGGTGTCCCTGTCCATGACAGGAGGTTTGGGAATAGATAATCTTTAGGGTCATTTCCAACCCAAACTCTTCTGAGATTCTATCATTTAGTAAGTGATGTTATGTTATGTGAAGGGTGTTAAGTCTTTTATCTTCTTAACAGGATATGCCTCTGCATAGCACATCTTAAATTTTCCTGACATGATATGACATGTTGCTAAAACTAAATTTTTTTACCATGATCAAAAACTATGAATGTATGATGGTGTCTGGTGGAAAATTACTCTCACTGGAAACCAAGTTGTGCTGTCAAGACGCAAATTTTATATCATTTCTGAAAATTTCCATTCAACCTGAGCAATACAACCAAATGCAAGATTATCTGTCAAGAAAGAAAAAAGATTGTAGACCATGTTTACAGGGACTATGGCAATGTGAAAAGTAGAAACATGCAATATGTGGAACAATTGTAGAGAATATCAAGTAGTAGTTATGGCGAGGCAGTGGTGTTACCAAACAATATGTGCATGCAGAGGATGCTGCTAAAGAGTGTATCTTTTCATCTTTGTACTTTAGAAGGGTCATATCTGCTGAGATTGCCACTTGACTTGAAAAAATCCCAGTCTGAAACATAAATTCTTGTAAATATGTATGGAGGTATTTGATAGATGGAAGGAGAGGACTCCCAATGTAGTATGAACAAGGAAAATGCTGACATCAGTGAACACTATTAGTAACTGGGTCTTCTCGTAGCAGGTGCTGTGTCAGATGTTTTGCATTCTGCTTTCTAGAGTAGTATTTCTATGATTATTAATGATTCATATAATTGCTCTAAAATTACTTTTTGTACTGGAGAAGATACGGTTTTAATTGGAGGATTTATGCTCCTAAATAGTGTAACAACACAGTGAGAGGAGCTCTGCCCTCAGGAAAGGTGATGTGCATGGGTGGGATGATCTCAATAAGCAGTATCAGATGAAGATTGTTGATGATTTGATTAGTTTAAAATTTAAAATAACTTAGTTGTTGTAAATAATAAGTCATGTCTCATGTTTTGAGTACTGTACAAAAGTACTGGTGAAAAATGAGACAAATTTGAATAAACAAAGAAATAATGAACTCATAAGTCAATTTATTGCTGGCCTTCTTACTTAGCATCTTGACCTCTAGCAAGAGTAAGGAAGGGGATCAGACCTTATGTTCCTATGCCTCTGAAATTTTTCCAGAGCAAGCCCTTCAATAGGTTTAGAACCATTTATACCAGGATTACAAACAACATGGGAGTCAGTCTTTATACCCATACATGTATTTTTTTCATAAAGCACTTGCTTGAAACTAATCTGTAAGTTAGAATAATATGAAATTGTATTTATAAGTCTTTCAGAAATATAATCAAATATGGATGCCTTTTTACACTGTAGTTATACTGGAATTAAAGCAGGATTTTATGGATTAATTAAGACTGCAGTGCTACAGTGAATCTTGCAAATAATTTAAAATAATGTAGAGCAACTTCTTACCTTCCCCTCCACCCAGACCCTAAAGAGAAGAAAAATATCTTTAATTAAAAAGTAAGAAATAAGCAGTTAACTTGAAAATTTAGGAAAAAATGTAATTTATGGGTTTGACATCCAATTAAAAAAATATATGCTCTATTATATTACTTTTTCCATTCATTGTTTACTTTTGCCTGTTTGGGGATAAGCAGTAGCAGTGAGAGAGGTCAGTCTCTATGCTGGATGTAGAACATGGTTTCTAGAGCATTATGAGAGGTAAGAATGGAAAGGTATATCTGCTTCTAAATTCATCTTTGTAAATTTTTCCCCCTGTCTCCTTTGCAGTTAGAATTATGTTTATTTTTCTGGATCTTCTGCAAGGTTATCCCAAGTGATTGAGAAGGAAGGGCTTTTCTTTTTTGGAAAACTGTAATACCTGTTCTTAGAACGTTATTAAAATTAATGTTGTTCAATACTTTTCCACTTGACATGTTTCACTGATGACATGTCATGTTTTTAGGTATTATTTCATTGCTATTACATCACTGAAGAAATCAAAGCTAAAAAACAGAGCAAGGGGTCAGTTGCCTGAATGTCTTAGTGTACTGACATAGCTATGTTTATAAAAACTAAAACTTTTTCATTGTACCTTGATCTTTAGGCAAATTGTATTCTTCCTTTGCTTTTACAAGCCTAATTTGATTGGTTGTAATGGTGAAAAACAAGCTGGAAGTCTTTTATAATTCATTTGTATGGTTGCAAATTTAAACTTGACAGTTTATTTAAAGAGGAAAACTGGAGATACAGCTCCCTCTGTCTGTCCTGGAAGTACCTCTGCTCTGGTCTCTTTGGAGTGCACCTGGAAATGATTAGAAGAATAGCATGCTTATTGTCATTATGAAGATACAAGATAAAAACATAGGGACAACTTTTTTTACAGGTCAGTAGTTGTTTTAAATTGCGCTAACTGGAATTTTAAAAGAACAAAGAACAAATCTGAAAATGTGTCAATGAAGATACCTAATTCAAAAGACAGAAAAACAAACGTGCAGTAGGTTTCCCAAACATAAAATTTATTATTAGAATAAAATATGTATAAAAATTCTAGTTATTCTTTAGTGTCCATACAATTTTTACAGACTTAGCAGTGGCAAATAAACTTTATGTTTCTGACATTCACTTAAAAAAAAGTTCTATGCTGGCAGAAGAATCTGCATAAACATTAGGGAATATGACAGAAACTGGAATGAAAATAAATGACACTATATAAATTATGTCTTAAAACTTATACATGCTGGAATACCTGAGTAAAATCTTAGGTTTTAGTCTACTCCATTGTCATCTCTTCATGTGCCAAATTAGTTTGAGTCTGTGGATTTGATTTTGGCAAAGAAAATGTGGGCTGTCTGTGGTTTATATTTGCGCTGAATGTATCCTAGAGCTAAGAATACATTTCTACTAGACTTATGATATTATTAGAATTTTATATTAGCTGTAATTATACTAATAACATTAACACAGCAACATAACTAACAAGGTTAAATCACAAGCTAGTAACTATAAAAAAAATCTTGAAGCATCATGGTATAACTTGTACACTAAAATGTGTGGAAGCTTAGTATTCACTTAATCATCAACAATTCAGGCTAGAAAAGTTTCTTTTTTAATTCAAACTATTTTGAGCTCATTTCTTCACATCTTTTCTGTAAATTTTATATATCTATGTTACTTTAATCAGAAGTAGTTTTGTGCATAAGAACATATCTTGTAGCCTTTGCAAAGAGCTGAAATAAGAAGCCTTGAAGTCCTGGCTGATAAGTATCTCAAAATTAAAATATCATAAAAGCTGTTTTGTAATATAGTGCAAAAGTTATATTCTCAACAGTAATGACATGTGCCTGCCAGTTAATACATGCACAATCTGAGAGCTTAATCTTGCAGCCTTTACTTAGGGATCAGCTTTGTTATGGAATCATAGAATCATTGAGATTTCAGATTCAGAAACTCAACATTCTGGTTGTTGAGTCCAACCATTAACCCAGGGAGTCCACCACTAAATCATTTCCTTAAGTGCCACATCTACATGTCTCCAAATACCTCCAGCAATGGTGATTCAACTACTTCCCTGGTTACCCTGTTCCAGTGCTTTACAATATTTTGATTTTGATGTATTTCTGAAGTGTTCTGTTTTTCGTAATTGTGATAGAAATGAAAACTGAAATCTTGGTAAGCAGCGAGAGCTGACAGAGCAGAGGTAAATTCAGCTTATCTTGGGTCTCTGTGGAAGCAGAAAGGACTTGACTCTCTGCACAACGAGGTCCACTGAGCATGGGGCAGTCCAGGCTGACTACCAGCACTTGTATGATAATAACTAAATGCAATAATGCTGAATTAAAACAGTTCTTGATGTGAAGGCAGGTTCACTGGTGTATAGTACACTACATTCCACAAATGGCTAAATAACGGTGGCAGTGGTTTTCAGAAGACCAAGGTTAAGAAAATAACAAAATGTGCTTGTATTTTAAGTTCATATATATATATATATATATAATTTTTTTCCTGCCTCTCTTTAAGAATGCAGGAGGATGATAGAAAAATTATTTGAGAGAGTGTTTAGTCTCTAGTGTAGCTGCCCCTATTAAAGGTAATAAAAAGTTTCCACTGTTTTAAAAAATGACCTAAACAGCACACATACTATAGTTATCACTGACAATTAGTGATTAAAAACTATTAAAAACTAGTGCCATTAAAAACTAGCAGGTGAAGTGAAATTATAAAATAGATTAATTAAATGAGCTTGGCAAATGCCCTACCTTAATATACACTTAATAATATTCAAAAACTAAGGTAATTAAGAGGTGATTAGAGATTTGTCACATTAGTCTTCACACCAGGACCCTGTCAATTTTTCGAGTGTACATCATAAGTAAATACAGCAGTGTTGGGCTGGATCCCCCAACTTGGGCAGGAACTGCTACAGCCAATAATGTGATGACTGACATGGTGATTAAAATCTCAGCCCCCCCCCCTTAAAATGTTCCAATATCTTGCTTTTTGGACCACTGACTTAATGCTTTATTAATAGATCTCTAGTTATTTAGAAAAGAACATATCACAAGCAGAGTGTAGGGAGTGTTTTCTGGTTGCTGCTTGAACTTGATAACTTTTTTCTCTGTGGGCAGCCTGGCCATTGTTTTTTTAAAATTAAGTGAAACTTTTCTGGAAGCAGAAGTAGTCAACATTTGTCCCTGAGACAAAAAAGAATGAATTTAGTTGCAGTGACCATTAGATCTAATTATATCCTAGTGGGAACACAGCCCACTGTGTTCAGCCATAAGCCTGTGTTCAGTCCACAGCCCATAAATAACACATTTCCGAATACTTCAGTAATTCAGCATCATATTGAAAATATTCTTTCACAGTTTAGCCACTCCCGTAGTTATATTTAAATTGTTCTGCTCAATTAAAATATAACTTTGGAATTCTGTTTCATTTGAGCAGTCTTTGCAAGGAAAAAAACAAACCCCCAAACCACAAAGTACTTAGTTTTCCTGAGAAAAGGCAGTTCATTCCTTTCTTCAATTATCATCTTGAGCTAATAAAACATTACATTTTTTGCCTTTTTTTAGTTTGTTTTTAACTTTGATGAGGAAATAAAGATCTAATCACTTCTGCCATAATTTCTCCTTTGAAGCAATTTGTTATTTTTATTAGGGATACAGAATTAATTTTGGCTACTGAATAGAGCTACAGATTATCATGTTCCCTCCTACACAGGGTGTCACTTGAACTGGCCTTACTCCCAGTTGCTTCATGTGGCCTGCAGAATAACAGACATTCCTCAGCATACATTCAGTTTGTTCCTCTTAATAGTGAAGCTGTATAATAACTTTGCTTATCTAGGGTTTTCTTTTCTCTAAGCAAAATCCACACTTGTACTTTTCCTAATTTTTGCATATGAAAATTATGAAATATTTCCACATTCAAGTCATTGCATCAGATTCAGTGCAGACAACACTCATTACTTTTGTAATTGATGACACTCCAAGTTTTTCATGGGCATGAGAGTATCAGCTTTCCTTTATCATTAAAGTTGAATTCCAGCCTTTGTGGCTGCAGAGAAAACCATGCAAATTGGAGTCCCTTATTTTTTCCATAAGTGTGTATGATAGTCAAGTGTAATCTTTCTATTTTCCCTCTTTTTGGTTTCTCCCTTTCTGTTTCACTACTTTCAGTTTTCCCTTTTCCCTTTTCCCTTTTCCCTTTTCCCTTTTCCCTTTTCCCTTTTCCCTTTTCCCTTTTCCCTTTTCCCTTTTCCCTT
>VXBA01001357.1:39442-51906 GCA_013399895.1 Serilophus lunatus
CCTTCCCCTTCTCCTTCCCTCTGGGATAGCCATGTCATTTTTGGAGCCTTACTTCTGATTTTTGAACAATTTCAGTCTTTTCCCTTCTTCCAGAAAACATATACACAGTGGAGCATGGAGAAGCCTACAGGACTGGCTCTGTGCTTGTCACGTTGCTTTCATGCCATTCTTCTTTCATGGTACCCGTGTGTACCATCTCAGTTACTGTCAGATGCCATTAATTATCAGTTTACAAGGAATTGTTACATAACCATGCCAGGGGGTAAATGTGTAGTACACATCTGACTGTGGTATGTCACTGCCATACGGGGGTCTGTTCTCTGCACAGATTTTTGCCTTTAGCCCATTTGAGATCCTATTTGTTTCTCATCTATTTACATAATTATCTTTTCTTGAGTGCTGTCTGCTGAAAAGTGACAATTCTAGTTGCTGTCCTAGGAGTACAGTAGACAGAGATCAGATGTCTTTGTTTTTAAAATAATGCATAGAATTTGAGAATATAATACAGTATTTAAGCCTTCTCCTAATTGTCTTTCAAACTCAAGCAAATAATTTGTATTAATTGGTTTATATTTTTAATATCCTTGGGTCCCAGTCATGACACCTTAAGAAGATGCCTTGACACTGGTTTGAAGTGGAAGGAAAGGATTCTTGTTGCTGTTTCCTGGTTATGTGTGATTTATCATCTAATTAGATAAACACAAATTTTTCTCTCTGAAGCATAAAAGCCCATCAAACATGAACCTTTACAGATGCATTCTTAAAAGTATTTTTTACACCTTATATCCTAGTAAGGTGATTAATTGCTGAATTAAACTCGTGAATGAAAATATTTATAAATACAGCTCTGTAGTCACGGTTTTTCCCAATGACCAATTTCCTCAGTTTTGATAGCCATGTCAGTGCACTCCTAGAGGAGATTCCTGAGCGATGAGGGGCACCCTGGCAGAATGAGACCAACAGTATGTTGGCGGGAGGGGGTGGGGCTGGAGATTTTGGATCTGTAGATTACTGGCTTCTCATCCTGTCCTAAAGCAATCCTGCCTGACCAAGCAACAAGATGTTTGAATGTGGCTGGATCTGGCAGTCGATTGAAGCCTGCAAGGACTGTTCAGTGATATTAAGAGCCGGAGGATACCTCTAGTGGTGCATGGTATAATTGGTGATTGTGTAATTTAAAGTTGCCTTGGGTAAATGATAAATATTGAGGGTTATTACTGGATAAGGAGAATCATTTTATCATTCTCAAAAAGAATAATGCACATGACTTTTCTTGGGCAGGTTAAATTGGAAGAGTATGTCCTGCAATGTTTAATTTGAAAGATAATTCTTTGGAAATACCACTTTCAGTGATTGAAGTAGAGATATAATTCAAATTGCCTGAGTCATGCTTCCATTTTTTTTTTCCCCCAAATTATGCTACACTGGTGGGCAGTTAGCAGTTACATGGGATTTATCCTAGTGTTAAAGACAGCAGCTTGAAATGCTCTAAGGCTTTAAAGTGTCGTTGGGAGAAAAGCTGAGAAATTTTAGAATATGTGACTAGTACCCAGTTACTGCCTTTAATGATTATTATTAGCTTTATTTACATTCACTGCAGCCTCTGTTTCCCTTCCAAAATCCAAGCGGAAGGGAGTTGTAGCCCACTGTGTGCCATGGCACTGTGTGTCCTGACAGCTTTTCATGGTAAGAAGGGACTATGGAAACATTTTCCTTATCTCAGCAAAGTACACAGATAAGTTCTGTGCAGGACTGAAGACTTTTGAGATGCCTGAATGTGACATGAAAAGCTGTGATTTCACATAAAATAATTACCGTAAATACACAGAACCCGTAATTTCTTGACGTGAATTTGTTTTAATAACTGATTTAGTAAGAATTGTGCAGATGAATGTTTCTCCTGGAAATGAAAGGAGCCTAGTTAAAGCAGAGCCATTAAACCTTGGTGAAAAAAAATTTATTATCTTGACAGTGGCAATATTGCATTTGGGACAAAGAAACCATGTCTATCACACTACCCTTTTTCTTCAACATGCTAACCTGACCTGTAGCAACTTGGGTTTTTATCAGTGATATTCTACTTAATAGCATGTCAGCTGACTTGCAACTGACTTCCAACTGTCATTACATGCTAATTCTTCTTGTATCTTTAACTCCTTTCTTTGCAATTTATAGCAATTATAGCAACTATCCTTCTAACTAGAATTATTTAAAGGAGTGTATGATGAGCAGCGGTGGAGCACACCAGTGAAGCAATATTAAAGTAATTCTGAAGAAGGTTGACAAGTACAGTTTTGGTAAATACTATACTTTAGGCTTTGTGTGTTGTTTTTTTTTTGTCAAACAAGGTTAAAGACTGTTAGAAGAAGCCTCTACTGTTTCATGGGAAATGGCAGCATAGCCAACTCCAGCAACATGCCAACAACTATTTGTCATTTCTTCTGAGTTTAATCTACTGGAGGATTCATCATCTGTGACAGATGTCTGTAAATACACAAACCTATTGATCTAAGGCTCATTTTTTCCAGGAATGTAGCTGGCAAGGATGTTTATTTCTTATCCACACTGAACGTAAAACATGTTGCCTTATCTATCTAGAGAGAAAAGATTAAATTTAAAGGGGTTTGAAGCATTTCTGTATCACAGGGGTTAATAGGCTGGGACCACATGCTTTCCTTATTGCCCTTGCTTCTTTCGTCTCATCCACACTCATCAATAAATAAATAAGTTAATTAAAAAGCTGTTTCTTAAGGGACAAAGTACAGATCCTCAAGACCTATCAAAATCTCAATAAAAGGTTTAGCCACTGGCCTAAAGAAATATGCAGGTTATGGATGGATGAAAGCCCTCAGCTTTGCTGGTTTTATCGTTATAATGAGCTGCACAACTTGCAGTAATAAATGAAGACTATGTCTCTCTGCCAGAAGCTGTTCAGCCAGTGGGCCATGGCAAGGCCTATTATGCAGAAAATGTAAGATGAAAATCCTATTTGCAAAAATACCCAAATTCTCATATATATACTTAATCATACTCCTAATATTTTGGAAATGTTCCAGATCACCAGGATGGGTATGAAAAAATATTCAGAATGGAATTAAATGCCCATAGGAGATTCTTTCTGATGTTAAACCATCAGTTTATGAAATGTGTGTGTCTGCATGTAGAAATGAGCTTATTATTTGATATTGTAACAAATAATTTGATGCATTTTTCTATGTTTTATTTTTATGACCTCCCTTTTCTGCACTGCAGGCTGGCTGTGACTGCTCTGCTCATCCAGGTGTCCTCTCCTCCTCCTTGTCCATCACCACTGACATAACTGCTAGGGAAGGTGCTATTCTGAGCTTTCTGCCACAGAGCAATTTTCTGTGCCAATATGTATATTGGTGCTAAGTGCTCCTTTTGTGAGGTTGGTGTGAATTGTCTTCAGTGTTTGGAGAGTAGGTGGTCAGAGGCTGAATGATACAGGAGATGCGTTGTGCTTCCAGCTCAACAGTGTCTGGCACTTGCTGCTTTCCAGAGCTCACAGCTGGTGAGAGCTCTGCAAGGCCAGACTAGGTGAGCAGGCATCAGCCTAACTCTGCGCACTCACTTGGGAGGGAAGATGGGGAGCTTTGTTCAGTGAAGGGACACCTTTGTGTTCCTTGAGAACAAAACAACATTCCACTCTAAGTAACCAGTTCTACTGCAAAATGTAAGTTGAACTCTGGTGGATATTTCATTTGCAGTTGTCCGCAGGGAATAGATTAAAAAACTTTATAGGTCTTTGAAATAGACTGGTGAAAAAGTCCTAATTTTTCTCTATCTCTGCAAAAATTAATAAATAAAGTTAAATGCTGGTGTCTCAAAGTGTATTTCTGTTACATTCAATGATGTGTACAGCCAGAGTAAGTAGGTGCTTGTATTCAAGTATCATCCCACACTGTGGGTGGCTTTAATTTAGCTGTCAGGATGCAAGTGGCTACAGTAATTCTAACATTCCATAACAATGGGCAACAAGGATGGTGAAGGGGCTGGAGCACAAGCCCTGTGAGGAGCGGCTGAGGGAGCTGGGGTCGTTCAGCCTGGAGAAGAGGAGGCTCAGGAGTGACCTTATCGCTGTTTATAACTATCTGAAAGGAGGCTGTAGTCAGGCAGGGGTCGGTCTCTTCTCTCAGGCTCCCAGTGACAGGACGAGAGGACACAGTCTTAGGCTGCGTCAGGGGAGGTTTAGGTTGGATATCAGGAGGAACTTTTTCACAGTGAGAGTGATCTCCCACTGGAATGGGCTTCCCAGGGAGGTGGTGGAGTCACCGTCCCTGGATGTGTTTAAGGATAGGTTAGATGATGAACTTACTGACATGGTTTAAATGGTTTAGATGGTTTAGATGTTAGACTGATGTTGGCTAGGTTGTGAACCTAGGTAAAGGTTGGACTTGGTGATCTCCATGGTCTTTTCCAACCTTATTAATTCTGTGTGTAATTCTGTGTGTGTAATGGATTTTGTAAAGAGTAAATTAGAAAAGAAAAAAATGAGAATTTAAAATGCTTAGAAATCGAAAATTTAAAAAAATATTTACAGAATAAATGTTTTTTGTTGGTCATTCAGGATGTTTAAGCTTATTCAATAAATTAAAAATAGCTGATGTGAACAGTTTTGGAGAAGTTCTCACTATTGTTTTCACAAGGCTCAGCACATATCCATTAATAGAAAAGTTTAATTTTGCCTGCTTAGTTTCTTTTAAAAAAGTCTTTAAGAAGCAGTAGCAACCACAGAAGACAAAGAGTGGGAAGCTGGTTCCTATTATTTTTCTTTTTAATATGATCATGAACTCTGCAGCTTTGCAATTCAATTTCACAATATGCTGCCATTTAACCTGAGTGGCTGTTTTGGGAAAGATTCCTTTCCTTGAAGAATAGTTCATTACTGGGTTTAATATGTTCTTGCAGAAGTTTATTATTGTTTTCTTTTATTATCTTGGCTGAGTTTCATTAATTATATCTTTCCTTATTTAAACTTTTCCAAGCCTTAAAACTAACAGTCTTATCACCTATTTCGGCAGTCTGCTTTCTGTAAAATTTCAGATATTCTTTTTAAATGAATTAAGTCTGTATTTAAAAATAGAGTTGTCGTTCCCCTGCCTATATAAACACACTCTGGTTTTCCCATTAATAACAATCCATCTGCTGTAGATATTTCCAGTACACTGTAATGGGGCTCTTCCTCTTTTCAAAAGAGAAGTTCTCAAATTGAGGAAAAATCTATAGAAGGGCAAGATGTTGCTAAAAATGGTACAGGTTATTCCACAGGGAGGAAGTTATCTGAAATAACAAATAGAGTATTTCTAAATTCCCTCACCTTGCAGGGGAATATGGAAGCTTCTGCTTCCCGTCATCTTCTTAATTAAATGATAGTCATGGTTTTTAGTCATTTATGACCAGGAAAAAGTGTAAATATCATAAATATGTAGTGATCATAAATATGCATGAATTTATATATTTATGTAGCTATTTACAAATGGCATGCTTATAGACAACTGAATGACAACAAAGCTTTTATGTAGTTCCTGCTGCAAAATTGTCGTGGCACCAGAATGATCTCAAAATGGGATCATAGTTCTAATTCTATCTTTATTACCATGCTACTATGTCTGTAAAATAAAACAATCACCACATTTCTAATAAAATTCTGGTTTATGTGAGTGGTAAATACCTTCTGTTGAGTAAAGTATCAATTAAGCATTGCTAACTCATGTAATTTGTCTGAAATGGTGCTAATTACCACTGTTAAGGTCATTATTGATGCTGAAGTCTTTATATGTAGTCTGAAGGGATAAACACCTCATGTTACACAGATCACCTTTCACATGGTATTACCATTCACTTGCTGCTAACCAAGAGCCAGGGCATTTCTTCTCAAATTCTCCCTTCTCCCTCTATAAATCCTATTCTTCTATTCATGTTGCTGAAATAATGCAGAACTTGTTGGAAACTATCTTACTCCTTCTGAGAATATTGCACCTCTTCAAAATTAAAAGTATTTTCAGTCAGAATGCTGAAGGAAGTAGAATGGCTTGTGTATCTGAAAACAGGCACAGGGTTTTTCAAATTTTAAGTAGAAGCAAAGAAAATTCTGCTATTGTTTCTGTACCCCAAAATGAAGATGTAAAAAAATAAATGAATGGATTTTGTGCCTTTTTTAATCTCTGTTTTATTTTTCTTTAATATTCAGAGCAGCCCTTCAGGAATTTTATATCAAATTTCCATTTCACTGAGGTATTTATGACAATATAAGGAATACTACAATGGCAAATACCTCCTGAAGGCTATGAATTTGTTTGCATCAAAGGTCTCACACTGTAGGATTCTGGATGAGTCCTCCACTTCTTGTTTACTTGAGCACAAATTTTATATATCTGTGCTGTTTTAAACAAATTGTCTGTGGATGCAGGCATATGTCTAGGCATGCATGTGTACATATGTGTATACATATACACACACCATAAAGAAATCTTTCTTCATTAATTAGCATTGCATCCTTTGGGTATCTAAGAAAATAAGGCTCCTTATTCCAAGAGGAAGGAGCCAGGCTAATGAAGGGAAGTTCCATAGTAGGTTATGAACTCTTACATGTGAACAACAATAATGGACTATGCTTGATAATCAATTTATTGCAATATTGACTTTCATCTGTACCCCTGTGACATCTAAGTGACTAGTTCACGAGTGGCCACTGCAAAGAATTGTGATATTTGAATATAAATACTTGGAATGTGGAAAGAGCAAGGGGGAAGTGAATTTGGGGTGGTTTGAAGAGGAAAAAAATAGAACACATAGATGTTAAAATAAGGGCGAATTTCATGGAAAACTTTCTACAATGCACAGATTTTTCCAAAGAAGATGCAGAGGTGGTTTTGCCAATCAGACTTGATGAAGAAATGACAACTATCACGCAAGGAATTATTCTATACTGCAAGAGGATGAACTGAAAGAAGACCATTTTTTATTTTAGATTGTGTTGATGTCAGGTTTTTGTTTGATACATGAGTGACTGGAAATGGAAAATGTTGATAGTCACCTACTTTTTCCTGGCTCTGTTCGATTGGGGTTTTCTTCTGACAGTGGTGATGTGGTTACCGTTTGTCTTCCCAGAAAGCCAAGGAGTATTTCCTATCTGTGTTAATGTTTAATTAAAATCAACATGAGTTAATGTTAGTGTTTCATTGCTGTGTGATATGGCTGTTGTTTGAAAGTCATGTATGAACAGGAATGTAGAGAAACACATGGACTTCTGCAATTAAAGTGACAGAACTGAGATGGAAAATGGTGCTACTGAACCCCAATTTCTTTATCTGTGGTGTTTAAAATATATTTATTTTATCTTTGTGAGGTGATTTTGGTTCATATAGTGCTATTTTTGTAGTCTATATAACACAGCAGAAATTACAAAGAGGCTCTTTTTGTAAATTCTCTCCTATAGTGCATAACTCACATTTACATGTGACTGATACTGCAGAGAGATGTTCTAGGCTGTAGGAAATTGCCAAAGGAAAGTTCCATGTTCTCCTCTTGAAAGACCCCACTTCTTTTGGACTTGCAGAGAGCTATTTGTCTGTAGTGCTGCTGCTGAAGAGCATGTTGAGTCACACATCACAAATGCAGGCTTTGTCCTCCCATGGCTGACTAGACTTGTATCAATTATTCTTTCCTCCTATATTTCCACGAAGTGTGCATGATTCAGGCCTTGACCGTGCTGTTGCCCCTGAACTATTCTCTTTCTGAATCACAGCTTGTAGGCTTGGAATGGATTTATTAGAGGAGATGTTTGAGAAGACCAGTTTGCACCATACTTGTAATATTAGGTTAAATTCTTAAAATGACACTTTTGTTTAAACAGCTTTTTTATTAATACATTGAAAGGTTAATCTGGAAGATTTTAGGAGTTCAACTTAAAAAATCCCCAAAACCAAAGTTCAAAGTTTCTGTTGAACCTCTTGCAACCCCAGAATAAGTTTGAGAATTATATCGGACCTTTTCCTCATTAGTTAGTTTGGGTGAGCCCAGAAACGCTGTGTAGTAAGCCTGATTTTTCAGCATTTCTAATTAGAAGCAGTAAGATGAAGTGAAATAAAGGAAGGTTTTTTTTTTAATTATGTTTGCAAAAGCTTAGTGGAACAGTAGGAATTAAATTCCCAGAAAATCCCCACATGGTCTTGTCAACATTTTTATGTGTTTGAATAGCATGCTCTTTACTAAAATTTTGTTAGCTTTTGTTTTCTTCTATCATCAACAAATAAATTTAGAAAGTAATTTAATATGAATCACCAAGACTTTCAAATAAGATATATGAAATTTGTATCAGCCTACATAGCCTACATTGCTCATATGTTACAAACTATTTTCCTGCAAGTTCTTCTCACCTTGCCCTAGAAAGTTTCAATGGCTTAATATAATGAGGGGAAAAAAAAGATGAAGGAAAGAAAACAAGCTATATTGGAGGTTACTGTCTCTTTAGATGCTGAACTTTTAACAAAGGGATTTTCAATAATTACTGACCAGATTTTTCATTTTATCTAATGTGACTATGGCTGGTAAAAGACTCAAAGCTTTCGAGGCTAAAAACAGTATTAATGCTGTAACTTTAGTAATAATATACACATAACCTCATTCTTTTTTTTTTTTTTAGATGTTTCAAAATGATAACAAACACTTATAAAAGGGTATGTTATGATACTGCAAATTTTAAGAGCCTCTTGCATCATTGCAAGAAACTGATAGAGCTAGCATATATTGTGTTTAATGAGAGTTTAACCCCCAAATTTCATGGGTTTCCAGTTGCAAAACCTGGAGTCCTGTCAAGATCATCTCTGTAGCAGCTCAGCTTTGATGTTTCAGGGTCAAACACATGAGCAGGCTATATTTTGGCAATAAGAGTATGTCTATGATGAGGTTGTACATCACTGAGCTGCTGCTTTGTAACCTGTTGGTATGTGCCTCCAGAGAAGATGACCCAGAGTCCTTCCTGGAAAATATAGGTAGTTTGGGGTTGTGTGTGAGAGCAATGTGGCCGTTGACTAATAAGTCATTCTGTCCTCCAGACTACTTCCAGAATGAGGCATATGTAGTCTGTCCTTCATAAATGTATAGAAGAAGCATCCACCTCGGGAGTAAAAATGTATTTGAAGCCCTAGGAGATGGTCCTCTGTTGGCAGTGCTGGGAGGAAGTGGATTGGAAGGGATACCAAGTAAGTTTGCAGATGACACAAAACTGAGAGGAGCTGTTCACTCCCTCAAAGGCAGGGGGGCCCTGCAGAGAGACCTCCTCAACTTAGAGGACTGGTACATTACCAAACACGTGAAATTCAACAAAGTAGGTGCTGGATTCTGCACCTGGGATGGGGCAGTCCTGGATGTTTGTACAGACTGGGGAATGAGATGTTGGAAAGCTGTGCCATGGAAAGGGACCTGGGAGTCCTGGTTGAGGACAAGTTGAATATGAGTCAGCAGCCAGGAGGGCCAACCATGTCCTGGGGGCAACAGGCAAAGCATCACCAGCTCTCTGCAGTATAAGTAAGATATTGACCTATTGGAGAGAGCAACAAAGACGGTGAAGAGCCTTGAGGGGAAGACACATAAGGAGTGTGTGAAGTCACTTGGAGTCACTGGAGGAGAGGAGACTCAAGAGAGCCCTCATTGCAGTTACAACTGCCTCGTGAGAGGAAAAGGAGGGGCAGGCACTGATGTCCTCTCTGTGATGAGCAGAGGGAATGGCCTGAAGTTGTTTCAGGGGAGGTTCAGGCTGGATATTAGAAAAAATTTCTTCCCCCGGGGTTGATTGGGCACTGGAACAGAGTCACACACAGGCAAATGGTCACAGCACAAAGCCTGACAGAATTCAAGAAGTGTTTAGATGATACTCTGGGGCACACGGTGTGACACTTTGGGATGGTCCTGTGCAGGATCAGGAGTGGGACTTTGATAATCCTTTGGAGTTCCTTCCAACTTGGAATATTCTATGATTCTGTAATTCTGCGAATTGTACTTTAGCTATATTTTCTATGGATGAGTTTCAGAGGGACTCTCTATCTGTCTGGCTAAATAATTTCACAGGTCAATTCAGCTGAAGGTGACACTGACCTGCACAATAGTGCAATATCACCTGTCAGTGGAGTTGCTGGGATATCAGTCTAATTTTCTGGAGACAGCATATGACTGAACGCTGAAGCTCTGAAGACACTGGATACCCCTAACTGCACTGTGTGTTGAAAAGACAAGGATGAAGTAGTCAAATATATAGTGATAAAAATCCTCTGGATGATGGAGAAAAGAAAGTTTGCCTGTGACATAGATGTTGAGAACTAATCAGTCAAAAAGAAGAATAGAAGGAGAAAGGTGTTAAAAGTCTAGCAAAAGAATGAAGATTATTGCTTTCTTTCATGTGAACGAGCACTTCATAAATTGCCTTGGTTGAAGTTCCATGGAATAAGCCTATGTGATGCAAAAATTCCAAGACAGTAGTAGCTTTAAATCTGTATATATCCAGAAGAATGAGAACAATTGATTATTTTGTGTTGCTGATATTCAATAGAGTAAATTCATACTCTATGATGGAATTTTGAAATCTTGGATCCTGTCAGACTTCAGGGACTTTGAGTTGCCTTAAATAACTGGGACATAGGCATTCCTAAGACTCCAGAGACTAACCAGCTGGGGATAAAACTTAGATTAGAAATACATCTAAGCCTCATTTAATTTTAATCTAAATTTCTATGGAATTATTATTTTGAGGGTGTAAGACTTCTGTATTTAAAAAAAAAAAAAGAGTTAGGCAAAGATTTGTTTGGCAAAATTTGAATGTCTCCGGTTTTGAGAGGTAAAAATAACATGCCTGGTTTCTTTATGACAGTTATCTTTCTAGTAGTTTTATTGATTTTTCCACTACTTAAAAAAATATTTTCTGCTAAATGTAAGTTAAGGAAAAGAGGGCAAAAATCTCACTATGGTTTTGTGACAGATTCTGTCAGATTAATATGCCCAGAGTAAAGCAGCTCTTTCACAGGAGGGCTTATTCACACATGGAGGGATGACTAAGTGTATAGCAAGATGCATGGACATATTACATTATACTAAAATAGAGAATATTCTACTTTTAATTCATTCCTTCTGTCAGATCTAGAGGTGTGCAGTCACTCAAAACGCTGCTGTAGTATGTAAGAAAATTGAACCAGCCATTCAGGAACTCTCCAGCCATAGGCAAGACTGAATCCAGGTAACGTCTGCACAAACACATGCCTCGTATTCCAAAAGAGGCTGGAAAAATGATAGTTACTTTTTAAAAAACTGGTTACTGGTTTCTGGATGCACTGGAGTGACATCAGCATGGATTGAGGGCTGTGAACACTGTGTTCTGGAGCCGTATGAAGACTCTGAAGGAATCTGAAGAATGCACAAGGTTGTGTTACACTTTTAAAGAAGGCAACAACTGATTTTTGTTACACTGAGGACTCAGCACCACATATATGTATGATCCTGCACCGATGTGCTGCCCAATTCTATCCTGTCTCCTGTCTCTGCTTAGGACTAACTCCTCTAGCAGAGTAGAAGCTTTGCAAATCAGAAATCTCTTGCATGTGTTTTCCCATGACTTCAGTGTTTTGTGTTTTCTTACATTAGAAGCATATAAAACAAAATATGCTGAGTTGGAAGAGACTCACATAGGTCATCAAAGTACAACTCCTGGCCCTGCACAGGACCATCCCAAAGAGTCACACTATGTGCCCAAGAGTATAATCCAAACATTTCTTGAACTCTGTCAGGCTTGGTGCTATGACCACTTCCCTGGGGAGCCTGTTCCAGTGCCCGACCACACTCCTGGTGAAGAACCTTTTTCCAACATCTGACTTAAACTTCCCCTGAAACAACTTCAGGCCATTCCCTTGCATTCTGTCATTGCTCACCACAGAGATCAGTGCCCCTCCTCATCCCCTCACATGGAAGTTGTAACTACAATGAGGTCACTCCTCAGTCTCCTCTTCTCCAGGATGAGCAGACCAAGTGCCCTCAGCCACTCCTCAAGGCTCTTCACTGTCTTTGTTGCTCTCCTTTGGACACTTTCCAATAGGTCGATATCTTTCCTATATTGCAAAGACCAAAACTTGTAAAATATTCAACGTTGAGACCACACCAGAGCAGAGTGGGACAATCCCCTCCCTTGACCAGCTGGTGATGCTTTGCCTGATGCCCCCAGGACACAGTTGGCCCTCTTTGCTGTCAGGGCACTGATGACTCATATTCAAATTGCTGTAGACCAAGACCCCCAGGTCCCTTTCCCAGAAATGCTTTCCAACATCTCATTCCCCAGTCTGTACAAACATCTAGGATTGCCCTACCCCAGGTGCTGAATCCAGCACTTCTGTTGTTGAGATTAGTGGTTGGTAATGTTCCAGTCATTTAATTTGTTGAGGTCTCTCTGCTGGGCCCCTCTG
>VXBA01001357.1:51958-77949 GCA_013399895.1 Serilophus lunatus
CCAGTTTTGTGTAATCTGTAAACTTGCTCAGTATCCCTTCCAGTCCTGCATCCAAGTCATTTATGAAGATATGGAAGAGCACAAGGCCCAAGATGGAGCCCTATGGAACACCACTAGTGATGGTTCTGACCCTAGGTTGGAAGGAACCTTAAAGATCATATCGTTCCAACCCCTGCTCATGTGTACAAGGACACCACCTACTAGACCAGATTCCTCAGGGCTCCATCTAACTTGGTCTTAAACACTTCCATGGATGGAACATCCACACCTTCTCTGGGCAACCTCTTCCAATGCCTCTGGCGTTCTGTAGATAACAGGAACATGCTGTCCTTGGAGTTAGTATCTCTAGTCTGCTGCTATATTCCCGAGAGTTTTGCTTTTTCTGGACTCTCCAGCAGAGTTCAGGACCATCACTGCATTCCAAATTTTCCTCTGAACACGTTGCAGTTCTCCTCTTCAGGCTCTTTGGGAAACTAAACTGATTAACTTTTGTTAATTTTATTTTTATTTTTTAAAATTAATATTTTAAAGTACTTGTTAGTTTCTTTTTTATTATGATACTTTAGCCACATTTCATATCAATAGAACAATATTAAACTAGTTAATGTCATGAAGCTGTTATCCTCTTTACAGGATTTGGAGCTCCTAGGGAAAAAGTGTTATATGAACGTAAAGATCTCTTTATACTGATACCTTCATATGTCAGAATGCATTTTTGAATGTCATAGTTAATCTTCACCATGTCTTCCTTAGGTCCAATCTTTTTTCTAACCAATTCAAGGGTTTTCTGCTAATTTTATATTTCCTTTTCAAATTATACAACATTGCCTCCTACATCCACAGTCTTGTGTCTGATAGTGTTGCAAAATATTTTTCTTAGCAGTTTCTTTTTCTATTATTTCCCATCTCAGCACAACTAAATATTTTATGTTTTATGACATCAACAAGTCCTGCATTTTCATTTCAGGAATACTGTTTTTAATTTTATTTTTTTTTAAATCAGAAAATCAATTTCTACTACCTGCAAAAATTATTAAAAATGAAGTTATGTTAATACTTAAATTCATGTGTCATTATTGTGCCTGAATATTTGATTTTTTATTTTCTTGAAAAATTCAGGAATAAGATTCCCATGTGGTGAAACATTGGAGCATTGCTCTGGAGAGCTGAACTCCTTTTCAAGGCAGATTTTTCAGTTCTGCATGGGTAAATTTTTTAATCTCTCTTCATCTCATTTTGCAGCCTGTGCAACTGAGCCTGTAAAAGTTTTACCTCTCTTTGTAAGATCAGTGGTGGTTTGTTGAATAAGAAAAAAGTCTACTATGTCTCAGTAGAAGAGCTAGAAATTACATAGTGGATATAGACAGTAGGCAGGAAGAAAAGTAAAGGAACTACTCTTACACTTAAGGATCACTGGACTGATATACATTCTACAGTGAGCAGGAGCCTTCCATGCCTCACAACCGTTGGCAGACAGGTAAATTTTCATCATGTGTAATGCAAGATGCATATGACACTGGAAGGCCTAAGTGCCAGTAAATATGGAATTTATCTCAGTATTTTTTTCATTAATTTTATGTTCGCCCAAAATGGAGAGAATGTCTCAAAAGCGGATGAAATATGTGTTCTACTGTTGGTTTTGTGTGGACAGGTATCTCCATGACTGGGAACTGAATTAAGCACTGAACCCCCCCCCCAGAATGAAAGTCTCAAAAGAAGAGATACAAGGAGTATGAAAACATTATCCTAAGTGTAAACATACCAAAGGTTAAGTTCTGTTCAGGAATTTGTTACAGGTGTGAAAAAGGTACCTCCTCATAGACAATTTGTAAAAATGCACTCCCTGTACCATGTGGCTTCCTTCCCTGTTTGCTTTTGGTTTTTAATCAAAAACTATGCTTAAGTGTTTGATCTCCTTGCAAAAACTTACCTTACCCAAAGTGGCATTTCATTTATATGGCTATTGGCAAGCAAACATCTACCATTCTGAAAGAACTCATTAAATAGGAACATGTTAGTTTACAGGTTTAATCCATATGATATTTATTGGCTGTCATACAGCAATGACAGGCAGCCAACACACTATTCAGTGGACTTTTCCATCCATCTGTTTATCCATCTGTTACTTGAAAAATAGATTGCATTTTTCCCTCCCCCCCGCAAAAGCATTGTTCTAGCAGACCACTGAGGTAAAGATACATTGATGTATAGAACTCCTTGTAACAGAGCCATCTGAAACATCCAGCAGTAGTACCTTAATATGAAATAATACTTATGACTAATGTGCCTCTTTTCCCCACACCAGTATACTTAATGTATCATTAAAATAAAATAATAATGGACAAGCTGAAATTACTATTTTGTGTGGGAGAGAAGGAAGAAGGTGGCTTTTTTTACTGTCTTCTCAAGAAGTGTATTGCACAGCCTAGGTTGCTAAGATCAGAATGCTTTGAAAAAAATAATTATCATTTTAAATCAAACCATCAATATTAATTTATGCACATCGTAAGAAGACCTCCAAAAGAGAATCAAGTTATTCAATTTTTATCTAGTATTTTCAGATTTCTGAAGCCTACAGTTTCAAATATTGCTATCTGACTGCTTAAAAATCTATAATTCCTCAGTAGCAAAAAATTTAGGAATGTTTTTGAGAGAAAAAGTAAAAACTCCAAACTTGATAACTTCACATATTTGCCAGCTATATGGATGCACACTAGAGATATTTCAGGCATCTGTATTGTGTTGGTGCACTTATGCTGAGAGAGACAACTTGTGTTCTTACAGAGTTATTACATCCCTTATTTCTAGTCAGCTCTAGGAAATGTGCATTAGAGTATATTGTTTATAGCCCATTGAATGACTGATTCACAACATTCATATTAAAAATGCTTTAATAGCAGATTTGATATGATTTATTTTAGCAACACGGTATTCTACAAAATACAGGATCCATGACAATGTCTAGCAGAAATTTCTATGGGAAGACCTTGTTTCATTTTGTTAGCTGTTTTTTTTTTTCTGAGAAAAGTATAAATTGAAAAATGTATTGGCAAATATTTTCCGAAGTATTAAGTACTAGGGACATTTGTTTAAAGACACAAAGGAACTCCTACAGGCGCTTCAGCTGATTCAAAGAAATTTACGGATGACCTGTGTGGTGATGATGATGGAATGCAAGAGAAATTCTCTTCTTCAGCACAGTTATTGTGCTGTCCCTCCCTAGAGGGAGGGAAAGGAAGCTGCTGTTCTTTCTGTTTAAGAGGGTTTATCCAGTATATGCAGCAATGGAAAACAATAAGGTAAAGCAGAGATGAATCAAAGCACTACAGGGCAGGCTAATTCTTTTTTCTCCTGATTTCTCAGCATTTCTTCCTATTTAGAGTGGAGTGGTTACAGCAACTGAGAAATGAATATGACAACAAAAATCAGGATGTTGTTGTTGTTACTTGTCCATCAGGCAAGCAATGTGCAAGTATGACAATTTTCTTTAATTAAATTTAAATGAAAGCATTGATAGTAATTTAGCAAAATATCAATTTTTAATATTTCCTAAGGAATTTTATTCACAGATTTCACAATCACAAATAATGAAAAAGAAATAGCTTTTGTGGTTTTATTTTTTTCTGAGATGCATATGCTACTGAAAAAAACCCATGGAACATCATTTACTAGAGAGCTGGTGAAGATAGAGTTTATTTTTCTAGAAAATAGACAGTAAATACAAATCTCTCATCTTTATAGTCATGATCCATGGGCAATCAAAATGGACATCTTGGTGCAAATATAGTGAAGTATACAAATCTGGAAAGTTTTCGGCAAATTCTAAAAAAAGACTTTCCTGGCATAAGTTTAAGTTTGTAAGCAGGTTTAAGTAATGTAAAGGAATAATTTGTATGTTATAATGCTGAGGAAGAAAATTACAAGGAATATCAGTATATATGCATAAGGAACCTGAAGTAAAGTCATATGGCAACTTACCAGAATTTTCTATGCTAGTTTTCTATTCTGATATGATTGATGTGCCACAAGGTAACTTGACCGACCTGACATAGGCTATTTATGGCTCATTTGGGCAATAAGACCTGATAGTTTTAAAAATATCATACTTAGTCTGAGACAAGAATGTCTAAAAACTAATTCCTATGGCCATACTCTGTATGTGATTATTCTGATTTTTTGCAAAATAACAAATAGCCAAAATTTCTACCTCTCTCAAGATTTCTTGATCCTCAGAAATTACAAAGAAAATTGTAAGCAGGCAGACATAATGCACTAGACAGCCCTTAAATTCTTTCACATTTCGTAGAATACTTATTTCAGTTGCTGCTAAGCTGAGTAAACCCCTAATGTGTTTGTACTCATTAAAGGCTCTTTCAGAAATATGGAATGAACTCACTGTCACCCTTCTTTGCCTGCAGTTGCAGCTTAATGTGTGTGTGTGTGTGTACCACTTCATGCAAGAGCAGCCTTTCAAACAGGCTTAGTAAGCTTCAGTATATACTTTTTAGTGGGTCTTCTTCAGAGCAGATTACTTCATGTCTATTAAATGCCTTTATAGTATGTTATGTAATTGCACTTCCTTGGATGTTCTCTTCTGTGATTTCTAGAATAACTCAAAAAGTGGATGCAAAATGTAATTTTAATTCTTCTATGAATGTACCAGTCTGATAATAATTAGCACGGACAGAGAGTGGTGCTTGTTAGTAAGAAGATGACTACTGTAAGCAGAAAGGGAAAACTGGAAATGGAAAGAGGCAAAAATTAAAAGAGAAAATAGCTTTAAAGGGGAAAGACAGGTAAGAGCTTTCAAATGTTTTGTATTTGGAGCTGGATTATTTTACTTATTATGTAGTAGTTTCCCAAGTAACTTACCCACATATCAACACTGAGCAACACTAAGTATTTTCAAAAAAACTCCACTATTTTGCTTTTTATTTACTGCTTTCTGGGAGTCTGGATTTTGCTTAACTCCTTGTTATCTTTTCATTTCCCTTCACTGATGATAGGAAACTTTGGCTGAATTCTCTTTCATTTTCACTATGGTGGTCTTTTGACCACAAAAGTGAATTATTGCATCGCTGTGTACTACTTTCATATTTTAATATCTCTCACCTGGAAATCTGTATCTCTGTTCACACAGTGTTATAGAAAATGTTCCTTCAGATCTAAAAGCAATGTAATGATTTTAGTGTGTCTGCATCTACTACTACTAGCCCAGAAGGAAAAGCCAGTGTATTCTTGCAGAAAAGATAAAAATCTGAATCTTAGTAAGTGCAGAGTTCCAACATTAGCATTAGAGCATCTGCAAACTAAATGAGAACTATGTTTCTAGAGGAGGAAGTAATTTTCTTAGTCAAATTTTTAAAAAATCAGCAAGACAGATGATAGCTTGGGAAGTAAACAATAAAATGTTAAATTTAAGCTTTACTCAATATAATTCTGAGTCCTAGAGAAATACTGTCTCTGAAAAAATATTCTTCCCATAATATTACAAAATGCCAACCCTCTCAGTGATGTCTTTGAGCTCTGGACTGGGAAAGATGGCAAACCAGAGGATGGCTACTTTTGACTAGCAGTCTCTTCTGCTGCCCAGGAATCACAGAATGATAGAAAGGTTTGGGTTGGAAGTGACCTTAAAGATCAAATTATTCCAACCCCTCCATCCATGGGCAGGGTTGCCAACAACTATATGGGGCTGCTCAGGGCCCCATACAACCTGGCTTGAACACTTTGGGGGATGGGGCATCCACAACTTCTCTAAGAATCCTGTGCCAGTGCCTCACTACTCTCATAGTGAAGAATTTCTTCCTGACATCTAGTGTAAATCTCTCCTCCTTTAGTTTGATTAGGAAGGGTTATGGAGAACTCAGCAAAGCCCACTGTCTGAGGGGAGTTCACTGCTCTGGGTGTCCTGCATAATTTGTTTCTTTGTCTGGGTAGTCTGCTTAGTTAGAGGTATCAGAATTGTTCTTTATTGTCTCCTGGTTGGTGATTTGCATCTGTACCCAATGGTTTAATTGGGATATATATTGCAATAACTTTAAACAACACTTTGTAAAATGGAGTGGTCTTAAAAATGTCTGTTCTCACTGTGCCTTGTTTAAGAGAGGTTGCATGGCATTGCATAGCAGCTGGGGCAGTGCTGGGGGTTTATTTCCGTTGTACTATTCAATACTGACATCTGCATCCATTTATAGGACCCTGCCACATCAGATTCATGAGGTTCTATAGGTTGAAATTTGGGTAAATTGAGAGATATGTCTCACTACCAGTAAGGTATATAGCTTAACACAGGGATTGTACTGCTAACTTCCGTTGAAAAAGAATAAAATAAAATGTAATGAGATCCAAAAGCAAATGTCAGAGAAGTTCATGCATGAAGGCTTTTAAAAGTCCAGAAAACAATCTTTCAGCTTATCTTACGTCTACTTTTCATCAGGCAACACCTGGATCTCCCATAGCCTTAAGCCTCTGTGAAATTAATAGTTGACCTTTGCTCTCTAGTTGTTCATTTATTACACCTTCTGTCTAAGAAAAATGCATACAAGCCTTTATCTTACCTACTAATCTTAAGGGAATTCCATAAGGGTGTTAGTAAAATTCAAAGAATCTACAAGAAATTTGTTAGGAAACTGATTATATTATCTTTTTTTTTTTTTTTTTTTCAATTGTCATATGAATTACTGTTTAGGGTTTCAATATGACTGTTTCTACTTCCTGTAGTGATAGTATTTTTGAGTAAATTGGGATAAGGACAAGTATAAAACTAGCTCCTTACTGCACAGACCTGCTTTACCTTAGAGATACATTTGCAAAGCTATTGGTTTCATGGTTGTGACATACTAGGAGATATCTTTGTATGTAGAATGCCATTGTGTGAAAACTTGTGAGACAGATCTGATCTGCAAGGTTAAGTGGATGCTAACTAATCATACATAATCGATTTAGTCTCTGCATATATTTCTGAGTTCTCACACATTCCAGAAGGATTGAACAGCAGTAAAAGTAGGTCTACAGCCTGCTCTGGGATTAGGTACCTTTATCTTTTCTTTCAAAAAAGAAATTACCATGTTTATTGCTTCTGATGTGAGATTTGATGATCTCATATGTAATTTCCTTGGTTTTAAAAAATTGGTAAATTCTATTTAATTTCTGGAATTATCCTTCAAATTAATATGGACTTGGAAGTATTTCTTTATTTGACTCTGGTCATACTACTGACACCTGAAGTAAAGTGAAGAAAAAAAATCAATTGTATTGATATTTGTCAGTGGCTTGTTGGGTAGTAGTTACATGAAGAGAGGAAAGAAAGGTGCTCTGGAACAGAGATTTCAACTTTATTGTGGCAGAACTGCATCCACTTAAAGTCATGATGATTCATTGTTTGTAAAAGATCTATTTTTAGTTGGCCTGAATTATATGGAGATTAAAGAGAATCATTAGCATAAAATTCCCCTTGAAGCTTCTGCAGTTGATACAATACAAAAGACTTTGATAAGATCTCTTCAGCCTAGATAACTCTGGAGAATCCCTAAGTGTGCGCAGAAGGCAGATTGGTAACCATACAAAGGCTTTTGTGGGTCAGTGATCTATTCCTCTGAGCACAAAGCAACTTTTCATACAGATTTCACTCCAAAACAACGCTTTTTAGAAATAGCACTTTCAGAAGAAAGAAACTGAAAGATTGTGTTGAAAGGGGTAAATTTATAGCTATAGAGAGCACCTACCTCTTTAAGAAAAGCACTGGTGCGAGTTTTGCTGTTTGCTCAGTTCTCTCAATGCAGATTGAATGTTTCTTTCACTTCACTGCTTCTGTCCAGGCTGTTGTTTCTTTACGTGGTACATGCAGATTGCAATGGGGATGAAGATGATGAGCTGTGCAGGTTGTGTGAGCATCTCTCTTCGTTTGTCAGCACGCCGTCACAAAAAGACTCTGAAGACATTTAAAGTTCCTAAGTTGCGACAAGTATGAAATATGATGAACATGGAAGAATATCTAGTTGTTCTAAAGGAATTTTAACAAGTAGAAGTTGGAAATTGTAATATAGTGTATTTGTGCAATGAACGAGATTTGCTGTCCTAGGCAAAAATGTCTTTTGTGGCGAAACCCTAAAGGTGCTAATGTGTTTTCAAAAAAGAAAACCTCAACAGGAAACTTTAGAAATCATACAGAAAAACATCCATAAATGACCTCAGTATCTGTCTGAACAACAAACCTGTATGATATAGATTCTCTTAATACAGTGAAATCTAATGTCTCGGTAGATGTCATCATATCTTGAGGGCATAAGTCTGAGTTTTCACTACAAAAGGGCTGAGATTCATTGGAAATTTATGTATATGGAAAAAATACTTAGGTAAAGAATAAATCCATGGCAGTAATTCTCTGTTATTGGAGAGACTCTTAATATGTCTTTTCACATTATGCAAGATCAGCGAATAAGAATAAGGGTCATAGCTTTAAGAAGAGTTGTTTGTAGTATCTGTTAGACTGAGCAAAATGTCAAAATATGTAGTCTCCGGAAGGAGCAAACAGACCATTAAATCTTGGATGAATAAAGCAGGTTTTCAAACTGCTGCAGTTTTGTCTTTTTGGCATCATTACAGCAGTGCTTGGAGTTGTGGCTGTGATTATGTGAAGGCAATTCAACACTAAGTTTTAGTGGGACTGAAATTTGCCTCATGGTGCCAGAAGGAAGGGCTGATTTGAAAACTGTTTCATGTAAAGAAAGAGACCCGCCAGCTGCAAAACAGGTGGTAACCCACCAGGGGTAGGCAGGTATGAAATCATGGCTCTTTATTTGGACTACAGTGAAAGGAATATGGAAAGGATAAAAGGTAGAACAGCACACTCAGAGGAGCAGCCTCCTGTCTTTTTATTAAAGCTTTCATAAATTAAATTTGGGTTAGGTTATATTCTGGAATAATGGAGATCCCAAATGTTGAATGTGTAATGTGGGCCTTGCAACCAGGTGCATGCCTGCACAATGTGTTAAAAAAATTCTCATTAGTGCTAAGAAATTGCTTTGCTTATTGTATTTATTTATTTTATGTGTGTATATGTATATATATATAATTCTTTTGTTTCTTTAGTGAAAGGAAGTCACGGTGTTACTCTACTGGAGGATCTGGTAGAGTTACCATTCAGTCCCCTGTGGTTCCATTGTGAAACCCAATTTTTTTGGTCCTTTTGGAAGAGTGGGAACTGAAGAATGAGGTGGAACAATGTGCTCTGCTGTATCATCTCTGAGAATAATATAAAGCTGCAAACAGCACAGCTGAAGTTATTTCAGACCTTCCATGAGTTCTAGATTTACAAGTCATTTTAAAAGAAGGTAAACATTGCATGTGTTGGTTTTTTTTCAAAAGCTTTTATCTGGTTCTCAAAAATTTAGTGTAAACCTAGCATTGCACAAAATGTGGGTTTATGATTATAG
This sequence comes from Serilophus lunatus, assembly GCA_013399895.1. Classification (NCBI taxonomy): domain Eukaryota; kingdom Metazoa; phylum Chordata; class Aves; order Passeriformes; family Eurylaimidae; genus Serilophus; species Serilophus lunatus. The sequence continues at coordinate 61,396 of VXBA01001357.1, forward strand.
GCACTGCCAAAATGTAAATCCCATCCAACAGTAACAGGGAGTATTTCCCAGCACTGAAACTCAATTGCCTATGCTATTTCCTGTTAAGGTATTCCTGGCCTCTACTTTTTGGCCTGGTCAGGCAGCATTTCCCCTGATAGTTTCTTGGACATGAAGTAGATGGCATGGGTCAGGGATCACTGTTGGAAGCAATCAGGTTTTTTTAGAACAAAATTTAATCTTATAAGAGCAGAAAGACTTCTTCAGTGGCCACAGGGAAAGAAAAAAAAAAGGCCTGGATAATATTTAGTTTAGTTATGGAAATCTTTTATATTAGTCCCCTTTTTTAAGTGTTGTGGTGCTCTCAGATTTTCCTAGGACAGGACAATTTTGTCAAATAGGAAATGTAAGTATTCTAGAATTAGCACTGTTTACAAAGTGCAGAGTTGCAAAGTTTTCCTGATCATACCATGGAAAAGATACTAAAATTATATTAGTATATATATATATGTACACATTGAAATATTGTTTGATCAAATAGGGAGGGAGGATAAGTAGTAGAAAGGAAGAAATGAAAAAATTGACCCTCTTAGCTTGTAGGGAAAAACAAAGCTTTCCAAGATGTGAGGTTTTTATATGCAGCAATAGCTTGAGCATTCTGGGAACCCCTGAAAAGGTAAGAGGAAAAAGCACTGAAAAGTCTTTGGTCCTTAGTAAATTGGATAACCAAAACATAGCCACAGTCTGATGGTTTTTCAAAGGTAGGCTTTTTAAGGTCAAAAGACATGAAATTAAGACAGGATTTTTGTCAGTTTGTGTCTGAATGTTGCAAAAAGGTAAGAGCCATTCCTGCTCAGTCAACTGATGTGTGGATGGTTTCACTAGAACACCACTGACATGGGCTGCCTATGACAGGAGATTAAGAAGTTAATTCTTCATGTAAGTAGTTGGTTAAATGAGATGGTATATGTGATTACCTTCCCAGAACTTCTTTGGGTAGTTCAAGACAGCTGTAAATATGTAGTTATCTCTTAAGTGAACATCAAGCCCTCACTGTAGAGCAAATAAAATATTTTCACTGTACTGAGACAGGTTTTACTACAAACTAGTGGTAGAACTTTTCTTGCACATAAGAGTGGATGCTGCTTCTGAAATTATTGTTTGGACAGATGTTTTAGAATATCATTAATAAAATTGCTAATATATGAGCCATCATATTTCTTTTACTCCCAAGACCTTGATTTGCTTTTACGGAATTTTCAGTTGCTTATCTCTAGTGGTCTGTACTTTCAATGTGTTATATTGGAACTGTTCCTTTGAAACATCATGTGCATTTGCTTCCTAGTTTGAGTTAGTCCAAAACTATTCCAAACCCCTCATATTTCTTTTGTTATGACTTAAAACACTTTCTATAGCAATATTTTTAAAAATGGAAATAACATCTGGCTGGTGTGTTTAAAATCTGTCTGTAGCAGATAATGTAAAAATGACCTTGGCCCCGAATTTAAAGGTGGGGAAGGGGGAAGTTGGGAATCTGGCTGAAAAATGTGCTAATAACAGAGCTCATGCTCTGTGTAAGGAGGAAAAATCCTCACCTTCTCATTGAAAACTCTGAATTTTTTCTGAATGACGCAAGACTGAGCTCAGAGAATCAGATCAAATCCAGCTGAAGAGCAGAAGCAGAAGTCCAGCTGGGAATCTTGTTATTTACTGACTCACAGTAAACACACTGATTTACTGTGAACCTTCTGAAGTCTAGGTATTCCAGGGAAGGAGTACTCCTACTTGTGCAGGGATGTTGGACCAGATGACCCACTGTGGTCACTTACAACCTTACTATTCAGCGATTCCGTAATTTAAAATGGTACAAAGGGTAATAGAATTAGTTGTAAATTTATGCTTCATTGCTGTCATCATACATTTGAACTGGGGAACTAATTATTTCCTGCATCTCACCGTCACTCTGATTCATTTTGTTATATCTTACTGTTTTATTAAAAATTAACAGTTGCCATATGGGAACAAAGTTAGGAAGCTGCGAAGAACCCATTGATGCCAACTGAAATTCAGACAGGGCGTTGCTGACTCCAGTAGAAACTTAACATGGTAAGGGGGACACTGATTCTATCTCTGTTTTGCTTAAAAGTCATTCTTAGTGCTTCAGCTGCAAGTTACTAAAGCAATATTCTACTGACGTTTTAGAATCTATTTTTATGGCTTCATGTCTGTCTTATTTGCACATGGCTGAACTGAATATTTTTTTTCAGTCTGATTTTAAAGCTTGAAGAGGATGATTGTAGTAAATTCAAACTACTGGAACTATAGTGGCTATATTAATTTTTCAGTCAAATTTCTCTTTATCACACAGAAACACAGAGTAATCCGGTGTTACATGAGCTTCTTAGAGGCAATCATGACCACCTGGTGGCTTTAGTGAGTGAGGCTGCAGTTCTCTTTTCTTCTTCCCAGGTGTTTCTAAGAGTATTCTCACTCTCTTAACATTATTTTAAAGGGTTTTATGGGGGAAATGGTTTAGGATTTGTTTGGTTATTGGTTTTGGTGGGTTTTTTTCCTTGTTTTTTTTTTTTTTTTTTTTTTTTTTTTTTTTTTTTTTCTTTTTCCCTGGAAAGCTCTGAGTCCTCTAGATGCATATGTACAGAGATAAATTTCACTCTAATTACTTTTTAGTGAAATTAGAAAATGCTTTGTTACTTCCATTTTTCCCCCTATACTAATGCAAAAATCTAATGCCAAAATGTTAATAAAAAAATCTGAGTGTAAACAGTAACTGAATAACCTGAGTGTAATCTGAGTATTTAATTTTTGACTGAATTTTATATAAGGCTGCTAAGGAGGAGTTACAGTTGTGTATCATAAGCTCATTGTATTTATATAGAGTCTTTTGTGTTAAATTACCAGAAGGCCTTCAACAGCTCTACAAAATTTTACTTTTCATAGGTCAGCTTTCAGACTAAGACAGTCACAAAGGTCCTTTAGAAAATCCCTTCCTAATGAAGCAATCAGCAGTGCTCTTATCCATAGACCAACACTGCTATGAGACAATTCTATATTTTCATACTGAGGGGAGGGGCAAGCAAGCTGCATTTGCTTCACAGAAGCATGCACAGAAATGCACAGATCTTACCAAGGTGGGCCAGCATCTTAAATCTATGAATCTTAAAGCTTAAGTGGTTGCAATTTTCTTTTGTTATATAATCAACTCCAAGCAGTAGCTCCCACAGGACAATCTGCTCTGCTGCCAAACAGAGGCTTACTGGGGAGAATGGCCGTCCTTGGTTCTCCACCTTGTGGTTTCCAGCAGCTTGACTTTGTTGAATGATGTTTTCTTCAACCCAATAACTGATTTATCTAGTGATATTTGATGTAAGTAAAGCTTATTTACACAGAGATAAGACATAGAGACATTAAGAGCCATGTGTATGATATGTTTGTAAATGGTATATATAGTGGATAAAAACAATACATAAGTAGTTTTTATTGAGATAGTTCTTAGAAGGAAACCTCTAGCTTTTAATTTTAGAACACAAATTCTTTAATAATGTGATGAATTGAGGTCAAATTATGGTTCTTAAGGTAGCTGACATGGAGGTATGTCTAGCATAACACTAGATACTGAAGAGACTGATGCCTTAAGGGGTATGCTTAATATTTTAGAGAATTCACTTTAGCTAGGTAGCTGGATAACTTGGAATATTAAGGGCCAGAAGAGCCTGTGTTCCTGTGTGTTTGCATTCTTGTGTGTAGATAAGTGGGGTACAAGACAAAACATAGAGTTTGTCTTCCAGGCCTACCAGGGGCTGGACATAGGTAGGGTTAAGTAATAAGGGTCAATTCTGTTGGATGTTGGGGTAACAGAGAAGTAAGAGGGACTTTAATTAGATAGTGTGGGGGAGGGGTGCTCTGAATGTTATAAAAATGGGAAGATTGTTATGATTTTTCTCTTTGGATCATCGGCCTTTGACCAGTAAAGCTGCTTCTCCCCTTCACTCTGTGTTTTTCAATTTTTTTTTCTGAGGCCCTTACGGCATCAAGACGTTTCTTTCACATCAGTTTTGTTTTACTAGGTAATGTCACTTTGGAGTATCATAGAATTCAGAATTAATTATTTTTAATGAAGAACAGCTTCAAACTGCCTAAGTGGTTTCTCAATAATTTGTCTAGAAGACTACTGAAGATTTTTTTATGCATTTCCAAGTATTAACATTTGGGAATGGATGGCTGTTTCGTCATTCATTCTCATGTAATTTTTGATACTATGACAATATTGTGATATCTGTATTGTTGTCTACGTAAATTTTATGAGTAAAAATATACTTTGATGCAGTTGATTCACATTTTTACTCATTTGACACAGGTCTACCCTTTTTGAAAAAAAGTAAATTAGTGTTTCTAATGCCTATACTGTCCACAAAATTTCTGTCCTCTATGCGAAGACAAGTAGCAAGCTCAAAAAGTTATATGGAAATGATTTTTGTGTGTTATATTTAGAAAAACTGCATATGTAAAGCAAATTTATGGACTGCATGGCTGCTTGTAACAGATTTGTGGTAGGTATTTCTGTCGAATCCTAAACATTTTGAATACTGTTTTATGTCAGTAATAGGTAAATCAAGTGATGACTAACAGAATGTCAGCCAATTGAAAGGTCTTAGATGGGGCCCAGAAGTTCATAACTTTGCCTTGTCCTGCAGAGCTTTTCTGTGTAGTCTCTATCCATTACTTTAAGGAAGCTAAAGGGTGACACTGTATCATTTCTCTGCCTTTCAAATTCTATGAAACATTTGGAAATTTCAATACCATTCTTTATTCACTCTAAAACAGCAATGTGTGTGTGTGTGTGTGTGTTATCTTACTTAAAACAACAAAAGGAAATCAACACACTTTGCATCCTGGAGCAAAGTAATGACTGGTTCCTTTTGTGGCTGACCACTTCAAACCTTCATCAAATAAGTACTAGTTATTCAATGTGTTCCAGACTTTGTTAGCCCAGGTTTTCTTGCCCTATATGTTATTATTTTTCTTCAGCTCCTGAAGTTACCTTTCTATCAGGGATTAGAGAATGCCTGTTTTCACAATGTAGTATATTATTTGAACAGTTGTAGCCCTTTCTTTGGTGAATTCTTGGTGTGCAAACCAGGAAAGGTAGCTAATGGCTACTGTCTGTTATCTCTGCATAAAACAAGTTGTGCTATGGTTACGATTTCTATTTCAGTTTTCCAGCTTGAAGTCTATTAGGAACAGAAATTGTACCACTGTGGAACTAATATGTTAATTTCAAACTGTGTAATTAATTGTGCTTTAATTCTCATTGATTATTGGCACTGCATATCTGAAAGCCATTAAACTCTCTATACAACAAGGTATAAAAGTTTCTTTCTTAATGTCTACTAAGGACAGATAATTTAAGGTTTCTCTGCCTGCTCAGATTCTGACTTTGCAATTTTCTGTTTTTCAAGGCAGAAACAACTTATATATAATAAACTTTTGGAGACATAAATATTACATTTTTAGCTTATCCCAAACTGCATAGACATTTTTGAGATTTTTTGGTTTGTTTATTTGTTTGTTAGTTGGTTGATTTTGTTTTGTTTTGGGGGTTTGTTTTTGTTTGTTTGGTTGGTTTTTTGCTTGTTTGATTGTTCTGGGCTAAGGAAAAATGTGCTGTCTTTACCAGGTTTGCATTTCACTTTGGTACTTCCTTTCTCATGACAAATCTCATCTTACGTGACTTTAGTTCTATGTACACCTTGTATTACTTTTCTTTTTGCAGTCCAACAATTGCAGCCAAGAATATAGATCAAGATGAAATCCCATCTACTGTATTTAGAGTGTAGTTATAGTAGAATCACAGTATTTCTCAGGAGAATCATTTAAGAAGACAGTGGAGATAGACCACTGAAGCATGATGATAATAAAAAATAAATACACAATCATCAACAGCAAAAGCCACAAAAAAACCCCTTGAAATATTTGAGCAAGGGAGAAGTAGCTTCTCTGGAATTTAGGGAAGAATAAGATAGGTTGGGCTCTGTATTCTGGTTTGATTTGTTATTTTCTCCCTCATATTTTGAGGGCAAGGAGGTGGCAATGACAGGGAAAGAGGAGAGAGAAAAGTGAAATGGATATTTCCTGCAAGGAAGGAGAGAACCACAGTTAACCAACAACCACCAGCCACCAGCTGCTTTTGCAGTTTGCCAGCTGCCTGATCACCATGAGCTGACAGTATTGACTTCAAAGTGGGACTAAGTGGTGAAGGGATACTTGAAAGAGGCCAAGGAGGTGATATTTTGTTTTTTTTTTCTTCGGGAGAAGGGTGTGTTCCTACTGTACAGTTAGAAAGAAAGTACACATATGCTTGAGGGAAATCAGATAAGCAGTTAAAAAAAAATTATATCACTGGGAAGATAGAGGTGAGTTGCCTTTAGAACACCAGAGAAGAGCTGATTCTGAGTAAAGGCTTGGTGACAAACCTGTTGATTCCTGTGGCTTATCAAAAATTTCTTATGGATTGGATAATACTGCTCTGCCTTCCCTGGTCTGGCTGATACAACAAACGTAACTAACATGTAACTGCCTAATTAATGTTTGTTCTCTTCACAGCTAAGAATAACTTTTAGAAGGTAGTGGGAAATAGGCATTAGATTTATTTCAATATTCACAGGCATAACACTCTTGATTAGTAGTACGACCAATAGCCACACACATATCTATACAATCACAGAGAGAGAGGAGGTGGTTGTTGTCTTTCCTGTCTCCTGTCTCAAATTATCTGTTTCTGGTTCACAGATTTGGAAGGGACTTACAAGGATCATCAAGTCCAACTCAAGAAATGGCCCATACAGGGATCAAACCCACAACCTTGCCATTATTGTCATCAGGCTCCAACCAACTGAGCTAATCTCAGGGTTGTTCACTGTAGTCCTTGTTCTTCTCTACACTCCTACTCTATCAATTGCAAGATTTAAAAAAGACTAGTACAACTTCACCTTTCTCTGCCCCACTTCCTGAGTTGCTCTGAATACCAAAATACTTCATCTGTGTGTTTTCTTTGTTTATTTTCCTTTACTAAGTAAAGCATAATTATTTATAGAAGTGGAGTACTGGCAGTAAAGACTATATTCCTTAAAATAGATATTTTCATTCCAAAAAAGGAGTCTTTAGAAACAGTAAAATGGTCAGAAACTGGAAGACCCAAACTTTTAATGTGCTTAACATAAGAAAAAATATGGTCGTGATTTTCATTTGTCATGATGGGTCCTATTTTTTGTGCTACATTACATGACTGCAGGCAGTCTCTGCCAGTAGTTCTTAATTAAGGACTTGTTTGTGCCTGAGGATAAGACTTTTGAAGAACTATGATGTATATGGCAGAAAGGAATGCTTAAGAGTAGTGCCTTATTGAAGCTACTATTTTTTTTCTGATTTGACGTTTAGCTTTTTTTCCCCCACATGCCAAATGAAAAGTAACTGATAAATTGTAGCAGCAGCAAAACTTTAAAGACTGAAGCATGCTTAATATAGAAAGAACACAGGAATTTCTTAGAAATGTTTTGTAACATGTTCAAGTGAGCATCTGCAGGAGGTAAATGAGGAAAAGTAGGAGACGGCTCCCAGATCCCAATTCCTCAAAGCAAGCATTAGTTTCAAAGCATACTTACTCCTCAAAATAGGTGAAGATTTTCACTCTAGTGTTACAAGTGTGCACATACTTTTTCATTTCTTGTGATCTAATTCCTGGAAATTTGGGTTGCTTTGGTTTTCTTTTTGTCTGAAGAGCATGTGCTGAAAAAGACAGAGTCCAGTCTTAAATTGATCACAGAATATGCTGAGTCAGAAGGGTCTCACGAAGGTCGTTGAGTCCAACCCTTAACCTTGCACAGGACCATCCCCAAGAGTCACACCATGTGCTGAGACTATTGTCCAAATGCTGCTTGAACTCTGTCAGGCTTGGTGCTGTGACCACTTCCCTGGGGAGCCTGTTCCAGTGCCCAACCATCCTCTGAGGGAAGAATGTTTTCTTCATATCTGACCTAAACCTCCCCTGACATGGTTGGCTGTCCTGGCTGCCAGGGCTCTGCAGATTCATATAAAACTTGCCGTTGACCTGGACCTCCAGATCCCTTTCCATGGCACTGCTTTCCAGCATCTCATTCCTCAGCCTGTACAAATATCCAGGATTGCCCCATTCCAGGTGCAGTTTCCAGCACTTTCCCTTGCTGAACTTTGTGTGTGACTGCTCAGTCCTCTAATTTGTCAAGGTCTCTCTGCAAGGTCTCCCCTGTCTTCACAGGAGTGAACAGCTCCTCCCAGTTTTGTGTCATCTTCAAACTTGCTCAGTATCCCTTCCAGTCCTGCATCCAAGTCATTTATGAAGATGTTGAAGAGCACAAGGCCCAAGATGGAGCCCTGTGGAACCCCACTAGTGACAGGTCATCAGTGTAATGTCACCCCATTCACTGTCACCTCTGCACTTGACCCATGAGCCAGTTGCTCACCAACTGCATGATGTGTCCAGCTGTGAGCTGGACATTTTGTTTAGAAGGATTATGTGAGAGATAGTATTTAAAACTTTCCTGAAATATAAAAAGATCACCTCAACTGGCATCTCTTGATCAAATAAATAGTATTTGGAAGAATTATTAGAGTGAAAAAAATTTGTACCAACTCTGCTATTCAACAGCTTAAACTACAGCAAGTTTTAGTCAGTTTTTATAGTGATGGCAGGCATAGTTGTAAAAATAATTCTGTTTTCATATCTGGATCACTAGTGTTGAAGTTACAAAAGCTGCAGAAAATGTTCTTCTCTGTTCCAAAGTTTAGTGTCTATTCAGGACTAAATACTGCAGTATCTTGTTTCTTCACAGAAAAATTTGCTGTGTAATGTTTTACTCTGATGGCCCTTAAAAGTTTAGGATGTTCTAAAGTAGAAGTGCTAAGATAAAAATCTTTTAAAAAGTGATTTATTCATGGTGACATTAGTTTTTTACTCTGTAAACAGCTCCATGCTGTCACAACATCAGTACTGGAGATTAAACACTCTGACAATGGCTGTATGAAGGATGGTCAGATTAATTTCTTATCAAACTGAATTGATTCAGCATAAGGAATGGAAACCATCTGAGGTATTTTACAGATCAAAGCTAATTCTCTATTGACACAAAGGCACTTTGAGTAGCTGTGTCTGTGTGACAGCTAAATTATAGGAGTGCTTTACACACACATTATCTTGTCACAACATAAGAACATCCTACTGTGCTAAAATACCGCTTCCAGAAGAAACATATAATTTTCCCATGTTGTCAAGGAGGATGTTCAACAGCTTCTTTCTTTTTACGTATCTTTTATTTTTTACTTCTACAGGCATGAGGAAAGCAACATTTTTTTAAAGAAATGGAAAACTTAATTTGATTTTATCTGTATATTTATCCTCTTCATCTTTTATGTAATGAAATATGTTGGTAGCTTGCCCTATGGTGGGATAGAAAATGCTGAAGGAAAACAGTAATTTCGTTTTAGAGATTAGTTGCTTATTTAAAGGGAATTATTATAAGATTTTTCTCCCCTTTTATGCATTAGAGAAAGTGAATGCTTTTTGAATTAAAATTCTATTTATATGTTTGGGGAAATTTAATGGATGTCGTCAATAGCTTTGTTGCACAACTTTCATACTCCTTAACAGTTGATACCATCCAATTCGAGACTAAGGTTAGGTCAACCCAGACTTTTGAAAACTTGATTTTTACTAAATTGAGGTGCTCTAAATTAGTCTCAACTTCAGGATTTGGGGACTGGACTTGTAACAGGATGCTGTTAGGAACTGAACTGAGATCGGGGCTGTTTGTGTCAGAACTTGTTTGGTTTTCAGTTTTTTGCAAAGAACAAGGACAACTGCAAAAGTACAATATTTCAGTTCAACATTTAGCCCTTGAGACAGTTTCCCTGTTTTGTGATGCTTATCCTAGGCTTCTGAATCTGAAGACCGAAAAAAAAGTGGTTAAAATAATATTTCTCTTCATCAGCTACATATTCCTACAGGATCATGTTCTTCACTGATGACAAAATAAAATAAACCAAAAAAACCCCTAAAAATTTGTGCTCAATTTTTAATTCATATGTTCTTTTTTAAATAGCATCTTTTTCTTTCTCCAACTCCTGGTTTGAAGTCCTGCACATGCATATTTTTGATTGTCAGTGCTTATTGAAAGTCTTTTGTTGTGTGCGACAAGTACTGACCCGAGGGCTGGTTACCTGAGGTTCTGTCCTTGCAGGAGTGTGACACACATACCTGTCCTCTGTATTTCTGTTGCCATGCAAGGCAAAGGAGCTGTAGATAGCCATTTAACTTTAAAAAAATTGTTGGTTTTACCATATTTGCCTACTTATACCTGTTTTCTTAAATTCTGGGGAATATTACTCCCCAAACACAATGGTTGTAGAGCACATGGGGTTACTGTCCTGTGTCTCAGCCTCTGCATCCCAGACCTGGCTCAGTTACTCCTAGTTCAGCAGTGTTGAGAGGCAGTTCCGTTCCCCAGCCCAAACCAGGCAGCGCCTGGGGGTGCTGCAGGGAGAACCAGTGCTGCCAGACTGGTCCTTGAGCAGTGCTGGGCATCATCTTGGCATGGCCTTGTCACTGGCTACACACAGTGAAGGTCAGTGCCGCTGCTGCTGGGGAGGATTTGTACCAAGGAGCTGTTACAATTCTTCAGTGGTGAAATTGAAAGAATAATTCAAGGTACTGTTTTTTTTTCCTTTAGAAGGGCATATTGCTGCATGGAGCCACAACTGTGCACCATGACAGGTGTGTGAAGGGTGATTGAATTTACAGTTACAGAATGGTTTGCATTAGAAGGGACCTTAAAAATCATCCAGTTCCAACCCCCCTGTTGTGGATGTGAAAGCTTCCCACTAGACCAGGTTGCTCAGGGCCTCATCCAGCCTGGTCTTGAACAATCCAGGGATGAGCTGTCCACAACTTACCTGGGCAACCTGTGCCCAAAGTGCCTCATCACACTCACAGTAAAGAAATTGTTCCTAATATCCCATCTTAATCTACCCTCTTTCAGTTAAAAGTATTCCACCTTGTCCTGTCACTACTTGCCGTTGTGAAAAGTCCCTCTCCAGTTTTCCTGTAGACCTCTTTAGTACTGGAGGGCAGTGCTAGAAGGTCTCCATGGAGCCTTCAGTTTTCCAGGTGAATTTCTCTAAATATTTAGTAATACAATATTCACCTTTTCTTTTATTAACTGTTTATATCAATATTTTATATATCTGTCTCCTCAGTGTAATGATTCAGCAGCTTTCCACAGGTTTACTTTAGTTTGTAGCATTACTGCTCTTTTGGAGGAGCATCCTTGTGCTTGAAGTGTGGTTGGCACTGCCTAGGGTTTGCGCTTGGCTTCTGTTTGCATACCCAGGCATACAGAATGAGGAAAAGTGACCAAAGGAGAAGCTGGAATACGCCAATTTTCCACATTTTCAGTGTGGTCTGTGAGAGGTAGGAAGGTGTCCTGTGCTGGCCAGAGAGCTCTGCACACAGAGCCAGCTGTGCTTGCTGAAGGTGGCTTCACCTGAAACGCTCCAGTGACTTCCACCAGTGTAAAGTGGTTTTATAAGGTGAATTTTAATGCTGTCTAAAATGACAGCACACAAAAGTACATGAGATGTCAAATTTCTTTATATTGTTTATATAAAATGGTCAATATTTCCTGTTTTCATGTATCATGCTTTCACTTATTCTTATATGAATAATGAATATGAGAAAAGCAACTTTTATTTCTCAGTTTAACAAAGCTACTATTTTACAGAATTTCATGACAATTCTTCATTAGGCATAGACAGATCTAGACCATAATCATGTCTGTCTCAACACTATTAACATTTTCCATACCTATTCAAATGTTTTAAGACTGCATATCCTTAATCTCTCACTTGAAAGTTGTTGGTCATGGAAACAATTAATTTCTGCAAATGAACATATATTTTGTAAGAAAAACTAAAACATAGGTATGATATTATTCCAATAAAGCATAGAAAAACATGTGAAAGAATGGAAGCAAATAATGTGAAAATGAATGTGTATTTCTTATTTAATATTCAAGATGTTTCTATTGTAATATTATGCTGTGTCTTGTACTTGCTTTGAAATATTGATTATCTGGTATGAAGCAGTAAAACAGAGCACTGCAGTTTGGCTAAGAATTTTGAATTACTAAATCATTAACTAGAGCTGGAATAGTACATTCTCAACAAACGAGGCTTCTTTTTATAAATATATTTATATATATATAAAGTATATATTATTATATTATATTATATTATATTATATTATATTAATTATATTATATTAATTTTTTTTGTGTATATGCAACACAAAAACACATGCTTTTTACCAACAGATCATCTTTTGGTTTTGGGGTGAATAAATCACTGGCATTCCACTGTCCTAGAAAGGAATGTATTTTCTTTTTCATAACGCTGGACAAACATATTAATAAAGCGTTATATAACAGAATAGTACAGAAATGTGATGAGTTATGAATACAAAAAATGTGAAACAATTTTGAATTTTTAAGGGTCCAACATTTTCACCATTTTCCCATAGAAAAGGCTCTTAAGGAGCATATCATTGTTTAGATGAGTACATTTAATGATGCTGTGCTCCAAATCCCTGTTTGTGCTCTATACAAATGTATGCTTATAGTTTAACACATGGCATATGGTTTTGCACCTGGAGTCCTGCTCTGAAATGACAGTTCATGGACAGCCACTATAAAGTAGCAGGCATGACTTCAGAGAAAATCTGACTTTACTGTTTCCGTACCATGATAGTGAAAACTCTGGAACATAAGCAAAGAAGGTTTTTGCTTACTTGCTTGCTTGCTTCCTTCCTTCTCAATACATTATGTTCAGTGTCTCAGCTATTTCAGCATTGCTGTTTACAACAGTAGATGGAGACTCCTGTGGCCTTATCCTTGGCATCTAATGAAAGTTCTGTCTTTCTATCTGGAAATGTAGAGAGGTGAACATTGAGATTAAGGAAGAAAGAATATGCTGATCATAAATTACTGTAAGTGGCTTTGTTCCAGTACTGGTTTAAAACCTTAAATGAATACAAAATATACTCATGATGCTATTATCTGGGCTGTGATTTGGCTATTGGCTCAAGATTAAAGAATTTTCACACGTTGCTGAGCTGTTAAGTTTGGTATTGCTATTTAAGTAACTCTTCAGTTTACTCCCACACAAATTTATAGTCAAAGGCCTCTGCAAAGTATTTGATGGTAGAATTGGGAAATCACGAATATTTTCATCCATAAGAAGAATATCCATAAACAAACAAATATTGTGACTGTGAACTCCTTAATTTTAAGCATTCTGAGTTTGACTCTTCTGGCTATAAAGGAATCCTAATGTGCTAGTGGCATTTCTGTACTTTATCTACAGCTGAAGATATATCCTGTCATGGTTAATTTTGGCTATGATCTTTGAGAAGCAACAAACATGCGTCAATAATTAAAGATACAATCCCAGCTGAAGCTTCAATTAGTATTTCCATCTTGGCATCCTATGAGTCAAGAAAAGGAACAACAGTAAGATTATTTTTAGGAATATCTCAAGTAGAATTCACGAATGTTTAAAGTATAGATTGACTTCCTTTTTTTACTACAAAGCCTATTTTCGTCATTTCAGTATTTTCATTATTAGTCACTCTTGTCCTGTGATATAAGTGCCCCTTACTAGAATTCTGTCTTGGAAAAGGTCTGAGTTCTGATGAGTTTGGTTATGGCTATTCTTCTTGTGACCAGAATCAGTACTGCCTGCAGTAGATGCAAACTTGGGTAGCAATTGCCAGTGACACACCGAGTGACGATATAAAGGAGATATTTCCTTTCTTTATCTTGGTTTTCCATCTGTGGCATGAGAAAAATATGACTGACCTACTGAAGAAAAGCTCATTAAATAAGTGCTTCATTGTTTGAGGTTTTAACCTCACTTTGGTGCTATGTAATGCAATATGCCTAGTGAGTGTTGTTGACATACTTCTTTTAAGACTGTGAATTCAGCATGAATTCAGAGAGGAGAGAGCTTTGAACAGAAGACAGTTCCTTCTTTGAAGTGAGCAGGCATATACCATGTGCTGAGACAAGGACATATTGTTCTATTTTGCACATAAGTTACTCAAGCTGTGCATCTAGGGTTACACAGGAGAGTAAGGCAGAACCAAGACCTAACTAAACATTCAATCCTTATCAAGAAAATAATCTTATCTGGCTTCTTATGTATTCTTCCTATATCTGACTTCTGTTTGTACTCATTTGAGTGCATCCTACATGTGTAGTGATAAGAACCATTTGAATTAATAGGAAAAAAAATTGAACTCTTGACTAAAAATCCCTGTTGGGCAGTACATTACAGTTTTTCAGAAGGGTATACTTCACTGGCTGAGCAATATCTCTCCTGACAGGCATCTGAAAGCCAAATCTTAAAATTATTAGGGAGGTAGACCCATCTCTATAAATTCTACCTCAGAGTATTGCACAAAAATGTAATGGTAGATTAATGGACTGGAGACAATGCTAGCTGTGCTGGGTTTGTTACAGACTCTGAAGCAGCAGCAATTAGATACATGCTTTTGATGCATCTAACAGAACTGTTTAAGTGCAGACACCTTTTGAAACTGCAAACAGGCCTCCTGAAATGCAGTACACTTCAAAAAGGCTTCCCTACCTCTCACTAATTTTTGTGTCAAAATTATTTCTAAAACTTAAAGGTGACCAAAAGAAAGGTTGCTTTGAGGAGGAGCTTAGATATAAAGCCTTATTCCTACGTAAGAAGCCACTAGGTACTAGTTACAGTGCCTGTAGTGGGTAAATTTATAATGGAATTACTAAGGCAGTGAATAGTTTATACAGAATAAATTAAGCAGGCAGTTACAATCCAAACATCTTGTGCAACATCCAATTCCACCTGGCTGGGAAATGCTGGTAATTCCCACAAAAAATAAAAAGAGTTTGAAACCTAGAAACCTCATAGTACTTCACATTTAATGATAGAGAATTTTTGCAAAGGCTTTTGTCCAGGGTTTAATCTTGGACCTAACATGACCTCCTTAATCCACCTTCAATTTATCTTATTTAACCAGTTCTTGCGCTAAGCTTTCATAGAATGAAATAACTTGTTGAATTTTTTTCTGAAAAATGTTTTTGCTAGAGTATAATTGTTAAAATAATTCCTAAAGTATTGATTTCTCCACTTTGGTGTCATTACACATTTCAGTCTATCTGAATGTATTTGAAATTTCATCTATGGTAATTCATAGTAAATAAGACAATTTTATCATAGTCAAGTATTCATCTTCTAGATCAGGGGTCCTCAAACTATGGCCCACAGGCCAGATATGGCCCCCCAGGGTCCTCAATCTGGCCCTCCGGTATTTACAGAACCCCCCCGCCTCTGTCCTGC
The DNA here is from genome assembly GCA_013399895.1 of Serilophus lunatus. Classification (NCBI taxonomy): domain Eukaryota; kingdom Metazoa; phylum Chordata; class Aves; order Passeriformes; family Eurylaimidae; genus Serilophus; species Serilophus lunatus. Next base: position 76,861 of record VXBA01001357.1, read on the forward strand.
CTGCCGTCTTCTCTCGGACCCCCGTCCCTCCGCAGTCCCACGGGCGGCTCTCTGCAGGGACAGGGCAGGCCTGGCCCCCGGGCTGCCCCGCGCTACGGCTGGCAGTGACAAATACGGAACCTAACACTGACCATCTCATTAGCCAAAAGCAGGCCCACAGTTCACATTGAAATATTATTTGTTTTTGTTTATTACAATTATTCTTCATTTTAAATATTGCATTCTTTTTCCTGTTTTTTTGTGCACTATTCCAAGTAAAATATGTGCAGTGTGCATAGGGATTCGTTCATTTTTTTTCCAAACTAGAGTCTGGCCCCCAACAGTGTTTAAAAAGTTTGAGGACCCCTCCTGTAGATGAATCCTGTTAATTTATTTATGAGCTTTATGACCAATATGTGTGGAAATACACACAGATAATGAAACAAAGAACTGTCTTACAATAAATTGGCATACAGTGAATTTGGCTAAGGAGGGATTTCTCCACTTTTCACTACAAAAGCAATGAATATACATGAAAATAAGGTTAGCTTCTCCAAAATATTCCCTATGCATTTAAGTACATAGAAAATATAATAATCTACAAAACATCAAACCCAACCTTATGGAAGTTGATGAGAAGTACGTTGAGGACTCCAGGAACCTGATCCTCTAAATAATTATTTGTCTGAATATCAATATGTATGAAGAGATTGCAGTAGATTTAAAGTGAGTGTGTTAGGGTAAGGCTAAACACACCAATGTGATGGAAATATGTAAAGATCATGACACCTTGGATTAGAACTACTAAAGCCTTGAGAACATTTTAGAACAAATACAGCAAAGTCAGATCATTCTCTTTTCAATGGAAATTTTGGTAGATTTAGTGCTAAGTCTATCAACAATATCTCTGAGTCTGATAACATTGAGCAGTAACTTGCTGACATGGGCCACCCCATGTGTAAGATGCATCATTATACTGTTCTTTCGATTTATTTGTTAATATATGTCTGTTAATCCTTTACACACACACAGAATTAACAAGGTTGGAAAAGACTGTTGAGATCATCAAGTCCAATGTTTAATCTGGCTTAACAACCTACCCAACACCAT
>VXBA01001358.1:0-12058 GCA_013399895.1 Serilophus lunatus
CCCAGGGATCTCCTGCAGGAGGGCCCCCCTGGGACAAGGGGGAGGCCACTGGGGTGCCCCCGCAGCCACGCTCCCAGGGCTGCTGCCCACATTGGGACCAGGGGACCCCTTGCCGACCCCCTCCCCAGGCAGGACAGAGGTAGAGGGGTTCTGTAAATACCAGCGAGGTGGATTGAGGACCCTGGGGGGCTGTATCCGTCCCACAGGCCATAGTTTGAGGACTCCTGGTCTAGTAGAAGACATCATAGCCAAAAATCCTCTACCAAAAAATGAATGACATGTACAAACTGAGCTGTTTAAGTAGGATACCAAAGCAGAGAACTGAACCAGAGGGCAGGACAAGTTAAAAAACCCATCTAGGACTGCCAGAAGAGAATCACGTGCTGTTCTTGATTAGCAGGAAGATCCACAGTCTCACTAGGTAAAAGGCTAAGGAAAGTTTGGGTCAGAATAAATGTGGTCAATTAGGTAATAGAAAATAGTTCCTTGGCCCAAGTATGGAAAGGAAGAAATATTAACTGAAAACGCCTTCTTTGGTTAGACAGACTGATGTTTAGAAATCAAGCTAAAGAAGCATTTTGGTCTCAGCTTAACACTGTCCCTGTGGGTAGCTCCATTTGTTTATTTTGCCTTGAACCTTCCAACATCCCCTTTGCACAAATCATCTGGCCTTCAAACTCTTGGGCAGTGTCCTCCCCTCAACCACAGCTTTCAAGCTCCTTCACAAAGCTCCAGGCCTATTATATTTCATCCCACTTGTCATAAAGCTTAACAAGCTCTTTCAATAGCTTCCTAACACTCAGGAGTTACTGTGCTTTTAAAGCTTCTTGAATCTTATTTAAAAGAGGCTGGTGTTGGAAAACCTAATATATTCAATGTGACAGGGCTGGGTTTACAAATCTACTTGTCTGGTTTCTATTGACATTTAAAAACAATGTTAGTGACAAAAATGTAATTATTCCTAAATGATGGAAACAAGGAGCCAGGCGTATGGAATGAACTTTTTTTGAACCTCTATTCATTTCACTTCAGATTTTGGCAGAGGGTTTTGCTGGTTTCTATTTTATCCTAACCAGTTTATCCATGTTCCAGACTTTATATGTTCTGTGGCTGTAAAGCTTTCCTGTGGAATTCACCCACTGCCACAGAATTGTTCTGGAGAAACCCAGCTTGCCTCTGAAAAATAAGAGAATGTTCTTGCACTCACATGTACAGATAAAGTGGAGAACATGTGCTGAGCATATGTTGACATAGCTTGCTCTCCATGGTGTTTCAGGTTGCTTTAAATTGCAATTCTGAAAGGTGTGAACTACCTCATCTATTTCAGTTGGGGCTGGAAGGATTCCCCTCTTCCAGTCTGTAGAATCTACTGATTTGTACTGTGCCACAGACATTCGGCGTTTTTTGCTACTGAACTCCCTGCTTTACAGCAGTTTGATGGTTCTTCTCCGTTCTCCTGACTTTGCTAAAATCCACCTACACAACAGCCTCTTCCTCTTTAATTGCAGTGGGCACAAACTGAAATACAGGGAAGTGCATTTAAATGCCCTTTTAAGATAAAACATGTACTGAAAGTATGATTGGACACTGGCCCAGGTTGCCCAGAGAGGGTGTGGAGTCTCCATCTTGGCAGATACACAGAACAAGACTGGACTAGGTACCTGGGCAAAGTTGCCTCTGCTTTGAGTAGTGGGTGTGGACTATTTCCAGTGATCTCTTCTCACCACAGCTGTTCTGTAACTGGGTGAATTTCTCCATGGAGGAAGATGTTTGCCGTATTGTAACATTTTTCTGCATGCACTGTTCCACAGTCCTCTCCAGCAACCACTCAGGGACCTAATAAGCCTATACAGGTCGAATCCACAGATGTCAGCCTACCAATCAGTACGTTGCCCTGCTGCAGCTGGAAAGTGATATAGCAGCAAACTAGGAAACTATGAAAGGCATTTTCCTATCTATGTGGAAGCGTGTTAAAGGTTGTCCAGGTAGAAGGCAGAGAGATGACTTGATGAATGAATTCACAGAGGGGAGGAAAAACAGCTAAAGGAAAAAAAGATGAGTTTTGGTGCAGAAAGATTCGAGGAGACTCGCAGGTGTAAGAACAGTGATGTTTTGTTAAGGAATCTATGAGTCAATGAGTTGTGCTCATAGTATACCATGACCTCCACAAACACCTGTGTTGACTGGATTACTTTCTAGTTCTTTCTGCCTCTCAGTAAGAGAAAGCAACACTGAGACTTGTGTAAAATAAGGCACTCATTGCCATCTTTTAACTGCACGATGCCCACTCTCAATCCATTTATTCTACCACTGTTATGTTTTGCCTTAAACTGAGGTGGGATTTTGGTTGGATGGATTGAGCCATCTCAAATTTAGGTGCTTAATATTATCTACTCATCTAGCTTCCCCTGAGAACACAACAAAAGAAGCAAACATTTAAGAAAATCAAGATTTCACTTCTCAGAATAAGGTGACATAAACAGAGGTCCAGAGAAGGTTGTTGTGCACCTAAGTTTCCTCTAACATCAGTGGAGAACAACTTTTCAGTACCAAAAACAGGTTCATGAACTTCCTATGATGGGGCCTCACCTTATCATTGTTATCACAGCACAAACAAACAAGGCACTCCAACTTTTATTAACTACCACAATAAATATTTTTAAGCTATTCCACAACACTGGTCATGTGGACTGGAACAATGCAAACTGAAAAGCAAATAAATTTAGCAAATTAGCAAATAAATATTTTAGTTCATCTAAGAAGAATACAAGCAAATGTTCTGGTATCTCCTGTTGGCTACACCTGGTACAATGAGAGTACTGTCATTCCCTAAGAACAAGCAAGTAGGGATCAGAAAGTACTTTAGACTCACCATCGCAAGCTTCACAATGGACCAAAGAAAATTCAAGATACATTTCATTAACAACTGGAAATGAATTGGGGGTGGAAGTGGTAAAAATCAATCATAAAAACCATTAAGAAATGAAAGCTACCTGCAAGATACAGTGACAGCAAAAGTTCCAAAATTGTATGAAGCATGAAACTTGCTGGAAGAGTAGGACACAGGTTGGAGTCAGAAATCCTTTTGCCTAATTTTTAATCTGATGCACTGAAATGACTCCAGCAGACCTTTCATACCCTTTGTGCCTTTGTTTCCATGACTGTAATTCAGATCACAGCTAGCCTGTAATGTTTACCTGACAAGGATAAAGAAAATCTTGAAGGTTTTCTGAGATCCAAGATGTGGCTTAGGAAACACAATTATCAAAAATATGAGCACTTGGGAGATGATCAGTAACACCTCTGAACAGTATTTCAAAATCAGGAAGGGCAGTCTACAGGCAGGGGCTCAGACAGCTGGAATTGAAGCAGTGTGTCTGCAAGTTAATCGCTTCACAGAGCCTGGGACCTCTGTTCACTTCCAGAAGCACACACACCAACTGCCTGCAATACTGTGCTATTAATCAATGCCTGAGTGCAAACCAAACAAAGCCAAAACGTTCCTGGATTTCACATGCCTGCGACTTCTTGCACCTAAAACAAAAAGGTCCAATAATAGCTTTCTTTGGTGGGAACAAGTGTTCTGGGAGCAACTAATCCATAGAGTAATAAACTGTAAGAGTACCAAGCTACCCACAAACACTGAGACAACAGTGCAGGTAGGAATTCAGCCTTACAGGACACAGCCTCACTGAGAGATGGTGCACCATGAGCAACCCAGTCCCAGAGAGCACAGAAGGTGATGGAAGGAAATACATATTACTGCAAGATAAACCAACATTCCCTCCCCTTCAAAACTCATCTGTTTACAAAAAGTAATGTGAAAAATAAGGTAATTCAGTTACTGTAATAGAATACTACAATGTGAAACAATAGGTAATAGTGCCCTTAAGCTAGACTACAAGACTCACTTCCTTAAAGACTGTTCAAGTGCAAAACTGTCGATAGTATTAACGAATGACAGTAAAAAATTTTTCCCATTTATAACAGGCTGTTATGTTTTCACTATCTGTGAAAAGCTGAAGTCACAAGAAATAAAAGAAAGTTACCAGAATTAGCAAGGGTGCATATGTTTCTGGGTTTCTAGGAAGGCTGAAGTATGAGAATTTCACAAATGCGTGGAAACTTTTGATAGCATTCCAGTTGAAACAAACTCATAACAAACCCTGTGGAGAGGTTCATTCAACAGGATGAGCTAACCAAGAAAACAGTCAGTTCTGGCTAGTTGCATGGATATTAGCAGCAGCTGTGAATCCAGTAAACATCCCTGTTTTCTGGTTGTCAAAGAGCTGCTAAAGCAGATGTAAAATGCATCAAAAATAGGTCACAAACAGAAAACATGTAAGGGAATGCATCAATATCAGAGTGATCTGAAAATAAGTAATGCTGGAACATCTTGGTAGCGTTTATAATCCTAAAGCGTACCCAGCTCAGAGCTGCACCCAACAGTCGTGTGGCTGGTCCACACGATTCTTACGACAGGACCTTCCACAGACTGCACTGTCTGTGTGAATAAGGGTGCGGCGCTCTCAGCAGCTGAAGCGTCAGACAGAAGAAAAGAGACTGAATTGCACTCTGCTTTCCTTTGAATTAGGTTTTCTGAGAGAGGCTTTCATTCCCATCTTCCCTCCACCCACCCCCCTCCAACTCCATAATTAACTCAGACTGAGATATCACAATGAGCCAAGCGTGGAATTTGCCACAACAAACAGATTACAAATTCACTCTGTCCGATAGGCAGCCCTCCCACAATAGCCATTCCTCCATGGACAGGAATCATGGCCAAAACAGCAATTATATTCTTTTTTTTTTTTCCTTCCCTTTTCAAAAGCCCATGGAACACAATTCCTTGTAATTCTCCAATATGGAGATTCACTTGGATCTACTTCTGGAACTCTTGCAGTATTTAAAACACTTAATTTCCTTTATTACCACATATACAAAGGAAGAAGAATTAACTCTAAAAGGGTGCAGGTTAAGAAAAATAACATACTTGGGTTATAGCAGGACTAAACAAGGAACCTACATATCCTGTAATTCCCCTGGCGAGCCTTTGTGGCCGGCCTTCACAGCCCAAGTGTGAGATTGTCTTTGGCCAAATGCCTTCAACAAGCTGAGTCCAAGCACCATAGTCCTGAAGCAGGCTCAAATACTTCTCATGTCAGTCAGCCACAAGGCGAGGAGAGACACTCTCCCTTGTTTGATTGTTTTTACTTCCATTACCATGGCAGGTTTTACACCTCCAAAATCTAAAGGCACTGTATGATTAAGCATTAGTTAGAGGAGATTAATCAGGCAAAGAAAAAAAAAAATGTTGTTGATATAGTCCATATGTGGTAAGGTCAACTCTAACGTTTAACTGTGAAAACAGTTCTTAGGTAAGTATTGAGCAACTAAATCCTTTCATTTAAGTAACAGTGGCTCTAAAACACTGTTTAACACAGAACCACTGAAAAGATTTCATATTATTCATGTTTTTAGCCAGCAATTAGGCTTCCAGAACTTGTTTTCCGTCCATCAGAGGAAGGGAGGAGGGAAAAAACCCCCAACAAACCACTCATATCCAATTTAAAAGAAACCCTTTGTGGCTTAAGTTCAGCTGGAAGCCTTTGCTGAAGCAAATGTTCATTTTAGCATGGATTTTTAGAGCCCCAAATCCAGGGTGAAACATGGTAGTTGATTACCAGGTTAAAATTGGTAAGATAAACACCATAATCATTGTTATTAGTAGTTATGTGATAATGCTCAAAGGAGCCTTTTTTTTTTAAGCTAGTAGGCTTTTACTATTATCGTTCATCTAAGCAATAACCCAAAAGTATTCGCACTTCCTAAGGCTACAGTGCGAATCTTGGAGGCTGAAGCATGCTGCTGCACCATGCTCTTTTGAAGAACAGTTTTCTAGAAAAGAAGGCAGCAGAGCAAGAACAGAAAGCTGTTACTTTCCTATGAGGACATAAAAGGATCATTTCATTCTTTCAGAAGAAATTGGGCTATGTACTTGTACTCAGTTCTTGGCCAGCATGTTCCTTCCCCTCCTCGCAGGACAGCACGTTAAACACATTTGGCCGCTGTTCTATGCCTGCCGCGAGCGCTTTCATTCTGGTGGCGATGCGAGTCTGCAAAGCAGCATGGGTGGGTAGAAACAGGAGCCGACTTAAATGGCTTGTCAGCAAAAGTTTAAGAACATACTTTCTGTCCCTACAGGTTGCAGTTTAGGGGTAAGCTCTCGCTTCCAAAAACAGAGCAATATGCGTTTTTACCAAGTAAATATCAGGCAGACAAATCAGATGGTAACTACTTCATAAAACTTGGCAAAAGTTCCGTTTACGCAATGCTTTCCAAATGTTCCATAGTTGCAGAATAAAGATGAAAACTCTGATCTTTGTAGACTGAACTTGTCTACTTGGTTTACTGTTCCTTTTTGGCTTGAACAGAACTGTTACGTATATGAATCCTGATTTAATCCAGCAAACCTAAATAAATCCCAATGCAAACGTAGGACTGTCAGCTGTTGATGTCTGGCTTAGAATCTGGGGCTTCTGACACTTGAACTCTGTTTTCTCAAGTTGCTTTGAAATGCATTTGAACTGGACTGAAAATGAATTCCATAAACTTCTTTGGATTTTTATTGACTTAGTGACAGAGAAATCCTTCCTCAAAGGCAACTCATAAACTGTTTGTCATCAAATCCTGTTACAGTCAGACACTGAGTTACCTTTTGTACTGTAATCTGTTGATAGAATGTTCAAACTGGTGCTTACTCCAAATTTCCACTAGCTGCAGCACGTTTTGAAAACCTGAAATGGCTTACTTCAACTTGCCTGCAGTGATCTGTGTCTCTCTAGTAGGAAGCATAAGGAAGTGAATGATTAATTACAGTCTTCCCAGTAATTTAGAAGTGTTGATGAACGCCAGGAAACATTGTAGCAAGTACTGAAAAAAAAATGAAGGCAATACCTTGGAAGCTTTATTGTTACTTTCAATAGAAGCAAAATAATTAAGTCTTCTAATTAGACAGTACCTTTAAAAAAATACATAACAATAGAACACGCTTCACTCATTGTCCATGTTTTTGTGCAAAAATCATAAGCTAATCGCATATGACTGTAGCTGACAATCATTCATCATCACAGAAACCCTGCAGTTATAACTCAAAATTAGCAATGTACAGTGACATACACACAGTCAAATAATCTCTCCTCAGTAGACATCCTTCCGTCTATCATTTACTGCACCGCTCTGTGCTTCAAATGCATATTGTGGTGAAGAGCATAATAATAAGAAAATATATTTACTTTTCTCATGGTCGCCTCGAACTAGAAAATCATGTAAGGCACCACCTTTATTCTACCATGTGGTTCACACAATCTTTTGCACAGATCAGAGGGGCATGTTGCACATTAGGGAAAAAAAGACGTGCTACACAGTTCATTCAAGTATCTGGAAAGCATTCTAAGCTGTTAATTATGTTCACCAGGAATCTGTACAGGATCTGCAATGTTGAAGATTTTCTTTGAAACAATTCAAAGAGATTTTGTTGCTCAATTCATACTGTATTAATTTCAACCCCATAGTTTATATAACTGCTTGGCTTAGTGACTGTACAAAGTCTCATATCCAACATGGATTGCAGATTTCCATGAGTCTGAACAAAGAGTTTTAGAGTTTATGCTTCAGAGAGTTAAAAGGTAAAATTGAAAAGGTAAAGCCTTAGAAGAAAAAGAATTTTTTTTTCCTTCACAAATGCTCAAAACTAAGTAGGAAAGCTTTGCTGTTACCCTCCCTGCTGTCTGTGCTCTTGTATTGGGGTAGTATTAAAAAGAAAAAAAATAGAGACTGAACAAAACCATCTTTTAAGGCAAATGACTGTATTATTCAAATCTTTCACCAAAACACTTAGAATCTAGTAAGACTTCTCTACAAAAATTCTGGAAAACGGGGGAAAAAAATCAGGATTGACAATTATATTAATATTTTAATTCCAAAGCATTCCTAATTTAGGAATAATAATAATTTAAAATAATAATAATAATAATTTAAAATAATAAAATAATAAAATAATAATTTAAAATAATAATAATTTAAAAACATTCGAGCAGACAGAAGGAAGTTCAGCATATTCAACTGCATTTTCTGCTGAATTGAAGCCTATTAAGCCTAAAGCTGAAACGATGAAATTCCCTTAGGGATCACCTTTAGGGGCAAACACCACTGCACCTTATAACAATAATGCTGAAAGGCATTCAGCTTGAGATATTTGCACCAGCCCTATGTAGGCAGTCACACATCAAGTCAGTATTTGAGGGTTAAGTAAACCCTCAAAATAGCAACTGGTAAATCTGCTATTGCCTTGAAAGTGGAAAAAACAGAAAAGAATCAAAGAAATAGTATTTTTTAACTGGAAACTGTAAGTTAATGCTAATCGCACTTGGAGCTAAAAGTTAAAACTGTTCAGAGTTCTGTCAAATTTATCATTTTATATGAATTGGGCACTAAGATACTGCAAAACCAAAGCGGTTTAAAACAGACTTAACATGAAAGCCATGAGGTCCGTGTCAAGACCAGAGCCAGAGTACTGGGAGCATTTTCAGAGGAGTATACATTGAGATGCAAATAAAAACAAAAGCCAAATTAAGTTATATTAAAAACACCGCTATCAAGCACCCCATCCACTCTCCAGCATCACTATTCATTCTTTCCAGAGGTGAACGCACCCTTTGTCAGAACAAAAGCATTCGCAAGTTGTTCACACAGATTATAATAACTTCCAAAAACATTACTGATTAAATAAAGAAAAAGAGGCAGGCAGGACACAAGTTTGATATTTGAGACAGCTCTGGCTCTTCTACATCTCCCCTATATATAATGTTCTGTCTCTTTTGTTTCCCTTCCACGTCATGCCCTGTGGGTAGCCGGGCTGCCCATGTCACTCTAGCGACTGTCCCCAGCACAGCTCAGTGTCAGGGACAGAGGAGGACCTGCTCTGCCACACAGTGTGTGTGTCTGTGCGTGTCCATCCCTGCAAGAGTTTGCACAGCACGAAAGAAACCTTCGATAAAGGGAGGGGGGAAAAAACCCCCCCTTAATTACTTATTAAGACATTGTGGTTGAAGAACATGATATGGTAAAAAGTGAGCCTGAGATTATGAAGAAACAATCCTACATGGAACCTATCAAACACCCTTTTTTATTTTGTCCTCTCCTCCCCCCTCTTCCCCTGCACAACACCATAGCTCTGAGGCAGCACCTTTGTGGGGCAAGTTCCAGCATTTTTCTCTGAGATTAAGCAAAAAAAAAACCCCAAAAACCCCCCAAAAAACCCCCCCACAAACCACCAATAGAACCCAGTTGCAGCGTCTGAATAAAATCCAAGGACAGTGACAAGCCCTTTCCCCACTGCAGCATCTACATTTGCTAAAATAAGTTACTAAAATGCCATTCAAAGGACAAGGTAAAAGTGGCAAGAGGGAGAGAATATAACAGGCAGATGTGTTGCTACTCTGAATGTCTACACAGACAAAAGAAGGTTTTTAAGCTGCACAGAAAGATGAAGTGTTGTGCCTGCTGGGTTACACAGCAATATGCCACAGCAAAAAGAAACCGTTGTCCAAACAACTGGGATGCTACAAATATCAAGGCAGGGCTTAGCATGTGACAAGAGGACGTGCTGAACAAAACTCCCAGAAAAATTTGCAGAGACACATCCAATCCACTTCAGAGAAAGTACCTTAACTCTGTGCATGAATCCCCAGCAGTTCAGAGGATCTTGGGTCCCCTGAGAGCAGAGTGATCGGAGATGCTGCCTGTGCCCTCCTGGGCAGGACCCACTCAGGCCCTAAGGCAGACGGATGGCAGAGAGAGCCTAAGCAGCACAAAATGCCAGCAGGGGACCCACAGGGAAAGCACAGTCATGGCCTGTGCACGTGCTCCTGTGTGATCCCTTAAGCACACATGGAGGCAGCACCAGATCAGCCTTCATGACCCTCCTCCCCTAATGCTCTCACAGCCACAGAACTTGGGGGAAAAGCTTCCTGTTATACACTGAGGGGACAGACCAGAAAGCTCATTTTCAATTGCCCCACGAAATGTTTAACCCAGCCTGGCAGTTGCAAGATGAATTGCTTACTGTCTTCTCATCTTCTCGGGCTTCAGCAACAGTATAATGCCAGTGTACGCCCCTATTGCACATCCTTAAGAGCTCCTCAGGGATCAAGGGACTCTGCCTGAGCTGAAGGGAACAGCTGTCAAACGAGGCCCACCTTCCTACAGAGACCGAGCACTGCAGGGCAGCCAAGAGCAGGAGGAACCATGAGCAGTGACAGATTATCATTGGGAGCTGTCAGCCTTCCTTTCTCAGCACCAATATCTTACAGATCTACACGGACTTCCCGTTCTGTCCCAGAAGAGCAGGAGTGACTTTTCAGAGCACTCTAAAGCCCAGTTACAACCCAATTAACATTCCCACTGCTGCCTGTGTGCAACACAAGGTAGACCTTCAAAGCAGACCCACTGACATGACGTCCACTGACCCTGAGCAAGGTCACACCCTCACAGCACAGGGATACTTCTGCTTTATGAGACACGGTTGATGGAATTGACTGAAGGATCTGTAGGTGGAATTTTGAATTCTCAGCCTGGACACTGGGGTAACAACCTGGAGCAACCCGATAGGACTCAAGGGAAGCAAATTCCAAAAAAAGAGGAACATAAATAAAAGGTCTGTGTTGCAACCTTAGCTATGAGAAATCTTGTTGAAACTTATATTAGCACAGAAGGAAAAAAAAATTACAGGATTTCCTTCTTAATGTGCTAAAGACTAATTGAACAGAGACATCCTTGTTCAAGCCCTAAGCAACACTTCATGGCACATGAAGGATACAGAACCACTTTAATTTTATTAGGTAGTTACTTCAAATAAGATGATTGAGGAAGAGGCTTTACCTAGGGATAAAAGCTCAGCTATTTTTTCCTCCAATATAAAACGCTGCTGTAAGGATGCCAGCCTGAAAAAAACCCCTACGCTGTAACAAATGTAGAACTGCTCCCCGTGCAGGCACTCACAGAGTAGATGTGATCACTACGTGTCACGTTGGCAACCCTGTGGTACTTGAATTTGCCTTGGTGTGGCAAACTAGGGAACACGGAGCGGAATGGGAGAGAATACAGACAGGGGCAGTAAGACTGAAAACATTAATGAGGAGGAAAGGTTAAAATAATTGCTTGTCCACTCAGAGAAAGAAGAGATTAGAGATAACACGTTCCTGAGAAGTAAAAGGTTGGGCTTTTAGAGAATCGAGTATTTTACGTGACCCTTGGCGCACATGTTAATTACTGCGAACACAATTTTCAGTAAAGAGAATAAATATTAGGGGGAAAGCCTTTCCAGCTGTAGATGCAATTACACAGTAGAACCCAGGGGGTCGCGGTATCCTCCTCGTTGGAGAGGCTGAAGTCACATACTCATCTATCAAGGGAGTTCGACCGCAGACCCTGCCTAAAAGCTGGCGGCGTGCGAGATGAATTCCTGAAAGGCACTCCAAGCCCTGCATTTCAGCCGTGCCTCGTACCCCGGGCAGACGGAAGGCAGGCAGTGGCCGCCCGGCTCCTCGCTCCTGCCCCGCAGCCACCCGGCCGCGCGAGGCGCCGCCGGGGACGCGCTGCCCACGGGGAGGGCGGGGGCGGCCTCGGGCAGAGGGGAGGGCATCGCGGGGGCGCTCGAGGGCGCCGCAAAAAAGGGTTAATAGTAGTTCAAAGACTATAAACAATATGGGGGAAAAAAGCCAAACCAACGCGCCGCAACGACAAAACCCCAAACTGCATCCAGAGTCCACGCGGTACACGACACGGGACAGGGGCAGGGCCGTGCCGGGACCCGGGAGCGCCGCAGCCCCGCGGGGGCGACGAGGGCAGCGCGCCCCCTGGCGGCCGCGAACACCACGGCGGGGGCGCGCGCGCGACTCCCAGCGCGAGACCCGCCCGCGCGACACGGCGCGAGCAGCGGCACGAGACTGAGCACGCGACAACAAGCGCGAGACCGGCCGCGAGACCCGGGCACGCG
>VXBA01001358.1:12422-31078 GCA_013399895.1 Serilophus lunatus
AGGGAGCGCGCGCGGGAGCGGCTGAGGGCGGCCCGTGGCAAAGAGTCCGGCCAGCCCCCTTCAAAAGTCCTGGCGGAGGGGAAGGGGAAACCTCCTGCCAGCTTTTCGGCTCTTTCCCGAGTCCGGACCCCGGCGAAGGCGAAGAGGGGCGGGCGAGGGCAGGGTTGGCCAGGAGGGCTGGGGAGCAGGACAGAGAAGGGATTTTCAGTGAAAGCTGCTTCATAGGAATATAGACGTAAGCAAATCTGGGATGGCTCCAACTCAGGCGCAGGAAGGGAGGATAATTAGTTTTTGGAGGTTGTGGCTGTAGGCCCGGCCGGAGTTGCGCTGTCCCGAGCTGGTTCCACCCCCCCGAGTCACAGGCGGGCAGTGAGTCTGGCGGCGGGACACAGCACAGCACAGCCCCCACCGCCCCTGCCCACCTACCACAGCCCTGAGGGACCTGCCTGGCCTTCTCCATTGGGAACCAACAGCCCGGGTCATCCTCCCCACTCCCGGGCTCCTGGAAGAGTGATTTTCAAACCATATCCTGGTACTGTAAACCTTTAATTTAACAGATTAAATATTACAAGATGTTATTATAATCTACTGGGACCTGTTGCTGTAAAGTGATTTTGACAATATCAAAACATGAAGAAAACTCATGTAAAAAAGTCGAAACACCAGGCAGTCAAAAATGAACATTTCAATCTGAAGCTTTGGTGCTATTTTTAATTTATATCTTCTGATAATTGAAATTCAGCTTGGGCTGGGTTTTCATTTTCACTTAAGAGTTACACATATTTGAAATCCATCAGGTACTTGCTTCTGCTCTGGAAACATTCCCACACCTGCCTCTGCTTTCTCATCAGCAAAACCCAGCACTGCTTGGCTTCTTCATTGAAACCCTCAAGGAGGGGGGAGGTTTGGTCAGGTTGGTGTTCCCCTCTCCCACCCCAAGGTCACATTGCAGACCAACCTGTGACCTTCCAACTCCCTGTTTTCCACTAAGAGCTCCCATGGGGCTGGAGGTGTGAGCCCGGCAGCACCATCCTAGCATGATCATCATTTATGTGAGTGAGTACAGCTTCTCTGCAATTTAATTTAGCTGTTTAAACAAGCACAAACATCACAGAACATCTGCCCTCCGAGTACTCTGGGGGTGGTTCAGCGATACCAACTTCCAAATGAGATTCAAGTACAGCAGAATAAAGCAATACAAAATGTTCTATTGATTACCCAATCAATAGATCCTTTCAGGAAGTCACTTAACTGAAAAAAAATAGTTGCTTGTTGGCAGCCCTATGTGGAGAAAAAGGAGCACACACATACCTCTCCTCCAAAAAAATCCCCCCACCCAAGCCTTCCCTAACTGGCAGCAGGAACTGCAAGAACCAAATAGTTTCAGCTTCCTGCTCTGGCAGGATCTAACCAAGCCAATTTGTCCCCCAACATTCCCATTTCCCACAAATCCAAGATTAAAGAAAACATGTATGGAATATCTAACCAAATTTACTCAGTTCAGAAAAAGTAACTATTCTTTGAAACAGTTTGTATTTCCAGTTTCATTTTTCTATTTAAAACAGTCCCTTTTCATGGTCACGACCACACCAGGCCAAGTTGCCCACACAACCCCTGTGCAACCCATTCTAAAGGGGCACAAGGTGGTCCTGCTTCACTCCAAGAGGATCCCAGGAAAACCAAGGAGCTGCAAGGTCAGGCATTTCAGCCTGCATTTCGTGCTTTCAGCATTGCCGCCCTAACTGCCCTTTTGCTGAGATCACCTCTTACAAACACTGCAACAAACCTACCTCAGTTCCAGTCTTCAAGGTCTTCCCAAAGAAGGCGTGTTTGGAAATCTGCCCTGCCTACAACGTGGAAATCAGTTTGGTTCAGCCTGCTTAGAAAGTGGGTGCCCTGTCATTTCCCAGCTCTGATTTCCCTTGCCTACGGTCTGCCCACACACCTGCCACAGTAACAGGGGTCTGTCTCTCCAGCTGCAGAGCCAGCCAAGGGCTGTTTACACACAAAATGTTTTGGGCAAGTAGGTGTGCCCTTCATTTTGGGATTCACCCACAGTCTCTAAAGAGTCCTCAAAAGTGGCAGTAACTTTTTTTATATACATTAAAATTATATAAAAATCAGATGCGAGGCGGGGGGGGAGGGGGAGAAATCCTGGTGTTGTATTGCACAGCCTGGATCTGTGTCTTTCTTTTGCTTCCAAGAGACTGGTTCTGGTCTTTGGACTTACTTGCTTTCACTACCATTTGTCTGCAAAGAACTGTAAATACAGTGTTGCCACCTCCTTGTAGCTCCAAAGGAACTTGCACTTTAACTTCTCAAACGTGAGAAGTTAAAAAATACAATGGCACAATAGATAAAACTCAATGATGGCAAAAAAAAAAGATGGTATATGAATTCCCAACAGGTCTCCTCTAACTAACCAAAGCCCCACCACTGTCAATGTGACATAAAAAAGGCAGAGCTATCTTGGCATCAAGTGCTAGAGACCCTACAGCATTCCTGAAGTTTTCGATAAATGAGAAAACATAGTTGTCAACCTTTTACAATTTACAGACCTCAGTGGTTTTTAACGGTGGTGCTGACTCAGACAGAGTAGATTTAAGTTCCATGACAGAAGTCTTTTTCCTCTTATTTACATTTAGCAGATCCTTCAGAAATCATCGTAGGTCTCCAGAAGCCAATGGATCACAAGTTAAATGTTTTCTCAGACACGAGTATATGCTTCATAGCCTGGAAAACCCAGCACAACTGGGCAGGCAGCCAGAGTCAGTCTTCAGACTTTTTTTTTTTTTGACTGGCATGACTTAACTGCATCCATTTATTTATTTATATGAGGTACTCTTGTGACACAACGGGGAGGATTTACAGAGAGATGTTAAGTATCTGCTCAGCTCTTTCCCGTCATCTGTATCCTGCTGGCACAGTGCCCTGCAGAAAGCACCAGAGCCTATCTGTTTGCATCCTTGGTGAGAAGATTTGCCAGTCAGTGCAGAGTATACCCCCAGTATATTAATGTGAGCCTCATAGATGATGCTCAGGGGGATGCTGTACCATGATCCTATAAACACATCTTTGTGATGTCATGCATGCTACTCATATATATTTGAATTACTGCATCAATATTTATGCCTGTATGTCTGAATATGAACTGCAGGCGTATGTATGTAATACTTAGGGAAGTACCTACCCCTTTTGGAGATGTATAAATTGGTAAGTGACCAAAACTAAAATTTGAAGTTCACCCACATCTCTTAGGCTGCTCACTAAAGGACCATGTTGTGAGGAGCAACTACATGGACTTAAGAGCACACCCTCATGATTCTAACCGGAGTCCAGTCTGTAGTTGAGTTCACCCCAGCACTCTGCAAAACTTCCTCGTTCTCCTGCTTCACAGGCACATATTGAAACTACTTCCAAACTCTCTGTTGCAGGGACTCATGTAGCAAGGGACTGGAAGAAAAGGAAGGGACAGATAAACCAGGTTGTTCTATGTTCTTCACAATACAGGACAGCAGCTGGTGGATTTTTTTTCCCCTGGATAGATGCTGTAATGGAATTAAAATATTATGCCCTACATGTGAAACAAGAAAGCATGAGTTGGGAAGAGTGTGATGTAACAAGATGTAGAAAGATCAGGGGAATTGCTTCTTGATCAAACGGAGAGAAGAGCAGCCCAGAGGTGTGTGAACTCTGGAAGAAGCAAGAGTGTAGCAGGGAGAAACCTTGTTTCCCACTGTCCTCCGCAACACCTCATAGGGACAGTAAAGCAACCAAGCAAATCATTCTATTTGACATGATCTGAAATTATAAAATATAATCTGAAATAATCTGAGCTGTACTCATTTTTCTATTTAAATTTGTTTTCAGTTTTGTAATTAGCACTTCATTGTGTGCTCTGCTAGAATCACAGCCTTTTCAGCATGAACACTGTTAGCAGTGACTCAGGCAAGCAGTGCCTTTAAATAGCAAAGTGCCACAGACAAACTCCTTGGGTGCTTAGAGGCACCAGGCCACACTCTTTGTCTCACTGATGGTGTCAACCTGCAGATACTGATCAGTTTTCCTGTTCTAGGTGTCAGCCAACACCCTCTTCTCCAGGCCCTGAGCAGGAAGGACACAGTTCTCAGCTTCCTATCATCACAGATACTGTATCTGCTGTCTAACTTTCAGGAAGCAAACAAAAGCTAACTTTGCCTTCCTCTGCATACACACATCAAATACCTTGTGTAAAATCAGATCCTTTGCCACATGGATGTTTTTCTTTTTCTTAAAGACATTTTTTGTGAGATACCACCATAGACACTGTTTTCTGTCTATCCTGGAAGCCACTAGCTATGGGAAACATTTGCCCCCAGTGTGCAGACTAGCAGCCTGTCCCTGTGCTATCACAGTCTGCTCCAAAGCTTCAAGATAGCTATAGAAAGAGAGGGGGAAAAAAACCACCTCTAAGTCTCCCACACTGATTTTAATACACAGCTTGTAGGCTAAGCTTTTTTACCAGAGGAGTTTAACCAGGATCTGCAGTAGCACAGACCTACTCATGCTTCAACTGGCAAATCATGTACAGATTAATGTTTGATGGGAGGTGATAATATTAACATGATCTCTGAAGAGGCAGGAGAGAAACATGCTGAGCATGAAAACAATCTTTGAACTGCTGCTCAGCCAGGCTGTGAGTGGGGCTTTCCAGAAGTGAGCATTTTTAACTCACAGCTGTCACTGGCAGGTTTGGCAAGAATAACAAGGACTGCCAAAGAGAGGAAGGCCACCTCCACAGCCAGGGGCTTGTATTTGGCCTTGAGGCTTACCTCTGTCACAGGTTTCTTTTGTGATGAGTTGCCCAGGTCTGTACTAGAGTTTCAGCAGTTGCCTGAAGTTGCCTACAGGGGTATGCCAAGGACAAATATACTGAAGACAGGGCAAGCCTAGCCCTAGACGGGGTCATTGCAGAGCAGACTTGAGTCAGGGAAGAGGAATGCAGATGAAAGTTTGCATTATGCTAAGCTCAGCTAAGCCTGACAGTTTTAAAGTACCAGCCCCAAGAAAGCTATCCCGCAGGTGCACTACAAGAAAAGTAAATTTGGAAGAGTCAGTGCTTCTGGAAAACACCATTTCTGCTTGGTGCAGACTACTTTCCATCAGTCCAGTACCCTTGTGCCATTTCAAGTCCCATGTATTGACCTGACTGTTTGCAAGGCAAACAAGCCCAACCTGGTTTGATTTCCCAATTTAAAAAAACAAAACAAAGCAACAAAAACCAAGTCACACCACCAAAAAAGCCCAAACAAGCCAAAAACAAAAACCCTCAACCCTTTCCTTCAGCCAAACTTCTGAATCCTGTCTTAGGGGCTGATTTTGTTCGTTATTTGATCAAAAAGGCTAAGCAAAGTTACCCCCACACTACTGGGCTAGGGCCTCTGTGTGATAGAAAACACAACCCTTTTGCCAGGGCTGCACCATGTCTTGTGCCCCGTGACAAACAGGTGATTGATTTGCTGACTTGATTTCAGTTATGTGGTTAAGCTGGAGCTGAAGCTGCCAGTTCATCTAGCTTGTGTCACTTGTGCCTGAACGCCTGCACCCTTGGCAGGCAAGTCTACTTTTAAGTGTTTGAACCAGCCATACAACAGAGGACCTTCACAACATCAAACAGCAGCTTTGACACCAGCAAAACCATGTAAATAAAATATAGCATATCCTTTCCAATGTCGTTCTTTTTTTTTTTTTTTAATTAGGGTGAGGAATAAGAAGGAAGACTCTTACAACTTAGTTATTTAAGCCTTGAGGTATTTTCCATTATGCATGCCAATATGGATGCCAGATTCAGACCAGTCTTAGGCTACAACAATTTCCCAGACTTCTGAAGCAAGACACAAATGTGGGTAAGCAAATGCAGAATTATGACTATTTGGAAACAGCAACTATTGCAGAAACAAACCAAAAAATGCATTCACATCCAGAATGACCCAACAAAAATCTTAAAAATCCCTTAAACACTGATGAATTCATCCATGGTAAATCTGAATTGCACCCTCTTCCTTCACCACCTTGCTTTCAGCCAGGGGTTACTGCTCCTGTAACGGGAAAGGCAAAATATTGCTTTTTCATGTAGTTTTCACAGGCAGCTTATGAGAACATGTTGGCTACAAAAGATCACAGCAAAACCTGCCAGATCTTACCTGTCAGAGCTCTTAGAGAAAACTACTAAGGCCACAATTTGAAATTTATTTTAGCACTATTATTTTAAAGGCTGTCAAAGTTTATGAAGGACAGAGTGCTTGCTCTTTCACTACCCAGCATGGACACCCTCTAACTAAGGGCAAGCTGTGTTGTAAAGGTTTGCATAAAATGACAAACTATGTTAAAAGCTTGAAATTCCTTTCAGAGGAAGCTAAATATAAGTCAATATATCTTAGAACAAGACCATGAAGGTAACTGACACTTTTTAGTCATTTCAGGCAGTGAGGCTCTCACCTGGGAACAGTTTTTGTCATCCAAAGATATATTTAATTTCTCGGTGTTCTGGAGTGCATGTCTGATACCTGTTAGTTCTAGAACAGGCACAGTGTGAAGTACTTTAAGAAGCTGGCATGGTATCAATAAGCCATATGTTCTCCTTTAATGGTCACAATGGGAGCCCCTTGTAAAGAACAGGAGAAATTATCATGGTTATTTAAAGGCCGAACATTTGCTTAATTTACTCAAAAGAAACGTTCCTAGTACCATTATGTTGGTTACACATTAAAGTATATACAGCATTTGAGATCTATGGTGACAGGTATACAACTCAAATCACAGTCTCAAAAGGGCCAAAATTCATTTGTAGTTTTCCTGTATAGGAATGCAAGTTCTAGACTTCAGTTCGTTCAAAACACAGCTAAATTATTTTATAAAGATGAAAAATACATCGATAAAGTGATTACAACTGAAAATCCTTGCTCACAAATGTAGAGTGAAATATAATTCCCACTCCCAATGTCACCACTATGCATTGCATTGTTACAAATGCACCAGGACAAACTGCTAAAGGCAGTTGCTACAAGGCTTTATAAAAGTCCTACAGGTTGGTTCTTCACAGGTCTTCAAATGGCATCAAAGTCCCTCATTTTTGAACACGCTTTTGTATATATATTTCCATTTTCTTGAAGGATAAAAAAGGTAAACAGAGTAACCTACAATTATACTCTGCTTTAAAAGTGATAGAGTCATTGTAAATTAGGAAAACGCAGATCCTGCATGCACTTGCAGGTTTAGACACTTCTGCAGTTTTACATTTTACGTATCTATTCTCTGAAAACTGCTGAAATAATGTCCTTTAGTGACTAACTCGCCAAATTCCAAATGTTATCACTCTCAACAACAGCAGGTTTCTTGGGCACATTAACTTCCTTTATGCAATAATGAAGCTGGTCTGGAGTGGAAGAAATACACAAATGCGCACTAGGAAAAGGTATAAAATAATTCCACCAAACATCAGCCACAACAGTTTTAAAAAAACGAGCAATCAGAATGAAAGAGGCGAGATTTCAACTGTGTGTTTGCATCTTGCATTTTCCATTTACTGCAGTAACAGACTGTTCCATCTCACTCACATGGCTCTTCACCAGTTACACTTGCAAAATCTAAAACCATTTACAGAGGGAAATCAGCAGAGCAGCTGTCAGACAAGAGCAAATACGATGGTCCAGGTATCATTGCCCAAGCAAAATGCTGCCTTTGAGATTTCAGCAATCTGACAAGGCTGTGTAAGCCCACGACAACATTTTATTGTGAGCTTTCATGTTAGGATTTCATCTCCAATTGGTCGCACATGTCAGAAAAGCACAGGATTGTCATTACCTCTTAGGAATGCAGCATCTATCTCATGCATATATAGAGGCAGTACCTGGTCTAAGAGTCAATTAAATCTTCAGGAAAGGGATTTGAGCAGGAGTTAAAATGCAAGTGTCTTGCTGTCTCTTTATACAGGGGACATTTTCCCTCCTCACAACCAGCTTGTTACAACTGGTTTGTGTACCTCACAGAAACTGCCTAGGCTTTGCACCGTAATGTTTATTTCTAAAGCTGAAATTTCAAGTGTTTGCAATTACAGGGCATAGCTTTATGAGCTCTTCTACAATGAAATAACTTTGGTCATTTTGTTTTAGACTGGTCAGCAGCACAGCCTTGGTGACTTCTTCCAAAAAAGTATGAAGCTGTGTTTGTGCTCATCTGGTGGTACTGATTTGTCATCAGTCCTCCCTTAGCAAATTAGCAAAGTCATCCATGAAGTGAGCTGGGGAAACAGCATCATCCTGTGTTCTCCTGTGCAGTGCTGCAGCACTCTACTAAAAATAGCTGCTGCCTTCCACTACAGAGATGGAAATTTCCTGAGAGCAAGGCATTTCTCTACTGAGGGTCTATGCATGATACACAGCACACTGATGCATCATCACATGCCCATATGTAAAGTGAATAGATTTGCAATATTTCCCCAACCAAAAACTCTCCCAGCCACACAGCAAGTATGTTTCTAGTAAACAATCTTTGGCCTCTGTCCCCTCCCACCCCACCCCCCCCCAAATTCAAGTAATTGCATTTTAACTCATGGTTTTTTTAATTTTATCTCCACAACTGCCAAATCAGTTTCATGTTTCTGCTAATCTTTTTTGAAATAGAAGAAAGTGAAAAATGTTTCGGGAGAAATTTTGGAACCTCTTCAGATTATTTTTAAAAAAACATATTTTGTTTAAATAGAAGCAAACAACAAGTTTTTGATCTCGGCTCTCAAGTACAAATCTGGACCATTCCATATTTAGATGGAAATATAGAATCAATTTATTTCTGAACAGAACTGGCTCTGGGCAAGGAAATGCAAAGTATGAAGGCCCCTCACTGAGAAGAGAGCAGAAGCTGGAGGGATTTCCCTGACAAAGGGAAGGGATGCACTGAAACAAGGGAGAGAAGAAGTGATCACTATGAACCAATTACAGATGAAAGAGGCTGAGAGTCTGAAGGAATTTATTATTGAGCAGAGGAGCAAAGCTGTGGCACAGCTTCATAGAAGCTTTGACAATTCTGCATTAAACATCTGGTAAAGCGGTATTTGATCCCTGTGCAAAAAGTACGTGTATAACGTGTTGCTCCCAGAAGGATGGACTGCATTTGACAGTGCAGTAGGCTGCTCTCTGCCCTGTGCTCCTACCAGACCCAGGAAATGCAGAGCGCTGGCTGCTCTTCCTCATTGCACAGTCTCCCAGCAGCACAGAAATGCCACCAGGAACAAGTAGCTCCTTACCTCACCTCTTCTGCCTGCCAAGGAAGCGTGAGAGCCCTGTGCTTTGCCTGCTCAAATTGAGGAAAAAGGTGTTTGAAGAGCTTTGCTCAGCACAGCCAGCATTCTGTGAACGGTGGCAGAGCTCTAATTAACTGCACAGACTTCATCTCAGCAAACTGTTTTAAAAGAAACTTAAAAGTACATGAATACTCCAAGTTAATCCATACGGCAAAGAGCTGAATCACAGATTCTGACAAGGCAGTCCCTGGAAAGCAGAGAGATATGTCATACGCTCTGTTACTCATTCCAGGAGCATCCCAAGTCCAATGTGTAGCAGCTCTATATACATATAAGCTGAAAGGAGAATGCCAGTTTCCAACACCCATAAGTAAAGTTCAAATCTGGAGTTTAATTAACTTCACAAATCTCCTTCACTCCTAGTATAAAAGTTGCAATCAAGCTCAGTCAGTCTCCCTTTGATTTTCTGCCAAATACGTAGATTCCAGACAATGGCATTTCTCCTGAGCCCTTCTACAAAGCCCAGACTGCAGTCAGGAATAAGGAAGGGTATCAGCTCACCCAGGTTTGAGGCCTGTCCACTATCCTGGGTGACTTCAGAGCCAGGTGGTGCTCTCTTGGGACAGTCAGTACCTTTTCCGGAAACAGAGCTGTCCTGTCCCACAAAAGGAGCTCTAGCATCACAACAGAGCAAGGCTGATGCCTAGAATATTCCCAATCTGCTCCCAACTAGAAGTGCATGGGATCACAGGCCTGTTTCACAGTAGAGTACCTTGCCCAAAACTTATCCCATTGAAGGGCAGAACCTCAAGGCGAGGCTATTGGAACATCCACACGTCCTTTCATTAGCACAGCATCTCACATAGCTTGTACCCAGAACTGGAGAAATATTGTCAAGAGATATTCATTGACACAGATCCTTCTGACCACACATGTAGGCACTTCTACTGGTTGGGTGGAGAAGTGATTGAGAGCAGCCCTGCAAACAAAGACTCCAGGGTGATGGTTGATGAAAAACTCAACATGAGCAAGCAGTGTGTGCTACAGCCCAGAAAGCCAACCATGTCCTGGGCTGCATCAAAAGGAGGGTGGCCAGCAGGTTGAGGGAGGGGATTCTCCCCCTCTATTATGCTCTTGTGAGACCCCACCTGCAGTACTATGTACAGTTCTGGTGCTCCAAACATATGAAGAACATGAAGTGTTGGAGCAGGTCCAAAGTTGATAAGAGAACTGGAGCACCTCCCCTATAAAGATGGGCTGATAAAATTGGGGCTGTTCAGCCTGGAGAAGAGAAGCAGCCTTCAGCATCCGAAAGGGGGCTTACAAGGAAGCCAAAGTGAGATTCCTTGTCAGGAGCTGTAGTGATAGGACAAAGAGTAATGGGAGCAAATTGAGCGAGGAGAAATTTAGGTTAGATATCAGGAAGAAATTCTTCACCGTGAGGGTGGTTAAGACACTGAAACAGGTTGCTGAAGGAGGTTGTAGATGCCCCAATACTGGCAGTGTTAAAGGCCAGATTGGATAAGGCCTTGGGTAATCTGGTCTAGTGGGAGGTGTCCCTGCCAGTGTCGGGGGGGTTGGGACCTTTAAGGTTCCTTCCAACCCCTAATTTTCTATGATTCTGTAAGTGTTCCATATTCTGATAGGACTTTGGTTTGCCCCTGTGTAGGATTGTGTATTTCCAGGTTCCTGTACTCCCTCAGGAAAGTGTACTTCAGCTTAGTTCAACATCTTAGGAGAAGAAGCCTGGCAATTTCTACTGTATATTTGAGAATTAGTCTTTAGTGTCATAGACTTCAAATCTGATGCCAAACCTGGAATAAAATATTCCAAGTAAAGTGGTATGAGTCTGAAAAGGCCTGGGGAAAAGGCATGTTCAGCCCAAACTGATAGAAGATTTATGAACTATTCCAAATCACCTGATTCATCTGCCCTGAATATTTTTGGAGAACAAATGCCACTACAAGTTATTTCATACCTATATGGTACTCAAGTCTAAGACACTTCAGTGGCAGAACCACAAGTTCTAAGAACACCAAAACATCCACCAATTTAAACAAGATCCCATTGAGACCAACAGATACACTCAAAACATTAATAAAGCAGTTTCAGCATGATGGAAAAGGGTGGTTTATTGGGCTGACAACAAAAGCACATAAGACATACCTGAAGAGCTTTCATAGAGATCAGCTAAACTGAGGAGCAGGAAGTTTTTGCTGTTGCTTGGGAAGGGGAAAAAAGAACAAACAGGGATGCAGAAAAAAGACAAAAGACAATGCAAATGAGCACCATACTTCAGCTTTATGTTCTCTAGTTGGATAGAAAAGAAAAATCTCTTAGGCAAGCTGTGTTCTGCACAAAATTGGATGTAGAGGTGTTCAGAACCTCTGTGTTATGTCCATCATGAAGATCTGTCCTTCAAAACTCTTTTATAATCAGATTCCTGTGCCCCCTACCTACACACACAATTAGTACTTTACCATATTGCAACTAACATCATGAAAAGGCAGCCTGAATCATCATTCAAGACAACACCATGCAAAAGCTACTTTGCACAGAGAACATACTGGCACACCCTGCTCTCAACTAAGTAGCACAGTACTTGACTCTACTAGTAATTAGCAGAATTAGCTTGTTCTTTCTGGAGAAGAAAAACAAGTTTTAGCAGAAATTTCTAGACATTCCTTAAACTATCCCATGCTCATGAGAAACCTGCAACCCCAAAGCAAGACTTTAAGCACCCCTACTCCTACTCAAGCAGGGTTTCAGTGCTATTCACTTGAGTAGCATGCAGTCAGTCAGGGAAACTGAAACAATAACATATGTGAAACAGCTTGAATCTTGAGGATATGATCGATACAGAATTAGTTAACAGAAATTTTTTCTTTAAACCCACACACTCAGCATAACATTCATTTAGTAAATCTGAATAAGAACTGCATTCAATAGCAACACAATCTGCATATGAACATTCTGTGAACAGAAAGACTGAATTCCATGAATCAATAATTTGGTTCAATTGTCTTGGTTCTGTTTACTATCTACACTACATTTGATGAGTCTTAACTTATCAATGCTGGATATCCCCTGTTTTAAGTCTCTATATAAGGCTCTGAGTGAAGAAGGCCTGTGTTGACTTGGACATCAGAGATAACTTCTACAGATGCTTAATTTTTTCCAGACTGAGCTGGACTTTATTAGCTCTGCTGTCACAAGTTCAGAAAAAAAAAATAAATCTTTACATCACCTAAATTTGAGACAAGAGGTCCTTCATTCAATATTTCACAAAACAGTACTATTTACATAATGTTGGTATCATATATAGTATTATAGTTAACATTAGCATAATAACCATGACATATGTGCTATTACCATTACAATGTTGGCGTGTTGATTTTTAGTATTGACAGAGCTGCCTGAAATATCTACTGTTTACAACATTTGTTCTAGCTAAAGAGATTTTGTAGAATTTGCTAATCAACTGCAACCTCTTCCCACCCATAAAACTGATGGAAAGAAGGGAAAAAAACAGCTAGTGGGATCCAAAGACATAAACACTTTTACTTATAACTCCGTAAAGAGAAATCCCTCTCTCTCTCTCTCCATATGGTTCTCTCTTGGCTCTTAATCATCTTTTCATTGGCTTCCAGCTGGCTGTCTCACTATCATCTAGCAGTATCACTAGCAAGACCAACTTATTATGCCAAAGTCAACCTCAGAAAGATGAGAGCTGCAAAGTAGCACGACTGGATGCAGCAATCTTTACTAGGGGCAAGTCTAGCATAAAGGATGCATAGCAGGGTCACTTCACTTGCCTCAGCAGAGCAACCACTGTTGCATTCCCAAAACACAGCAGCAGGTCTACGTTCACACTTTTTAGTAGTGGGAGTGAAGAAGGACTACTACAATTGAAGCTACAGGGAAATTCTGCAGGCAGAAGTGTAATTACCTGAGTGGGAATTCTGGCAGAAAATCCACATCTCTTTCTCTCCTTAAATAGAAACAAATACTGTGCAGTCGCCATGGAGAGATTATGTACAGCACTTGGATCACATACAGAACTGAAATACAACACACACACACACAAGAGCCAGCCATGGAGTTGGTTTAGTAAAGTACAACCAACTGTCATCGGTCAGTTCTCCGATGATTACAGCCACCATTTTGGCCACCATCCCCTTCCCAGTCTTACACATACCAAGATACATGTCAAAACTCAGGCTCTACATTGGAGGCCAGCTCAGCAAGCTGTTTAGTCTATCTGGGAGATACCTGGAGCCTGACATGAAAGAGACAGATGGAAGCACTGACAAATCCGTCTATTACCACCCAGGTAAGATTTCAAGTTGGGAATTAAAGAAAACTGCAGGGAAAGAAACATCACATAGCACCTGCAGGTGAACTCCTACTTGGATTTAGCTAAGCAGCCAGTCATCAAAGTGCAGCAGTTCTTGCACAGCCTGTAGAGGCTTTGACTTCAGTTGAACAAATTCTCAGTTTTGGTCTATGTCCAGTATCTTCAGTTTCCAGTCACCTTATACGTCCAAGCCCATCTCCTCACCTCTTTCCCTATCCCTTCCTTCTTCTCATTCCACCACACAGCTCATTGTTTTGCCTTCTGCTCCACCAGCCTCCAGACTCAATCCCAGCTGCAGCCCTGACTTCCTGGGGGGATTCCATCATCTTTTGCAGTCACCTTTCTCCTCAGGGCTGTGGCAGCACCCCAGGGGAGGGTTACCAGAGCACAGGGAGAAGGAGAACGCTTTCTTTCTTCAGGCACAGTAGACTGCAGTCTTTCAGTCCTTTTGGCCTCCAACACTCCCCCACATAGCTACTTGTGCTCACCAGCAGTCAGGGCACATCCTCTTTAGACATCTGACTATTCAGCCCTATTTTCAAAGAGAAATATGGCTGCTCACAGTCCCTGAAAAATATATCCTGTCACTTTCTATTGTTTGAAGTCAGCAGGACTATTGCCAGACTAAAAACATCAGAAATTTGCCTCTCCCCTTCAAATCATCCAAGCTTTGCTTTGTTAATAACTTCAGCCAGCCTTCAGGCCCTAGGAGACTGCTTTTTATCTGCATGCATGTCAAGCTGGTGATAGTACATGTGAATCTTTCACTTAACAAGACCAGCAAAGCTTTGCTATGTATCAGGAATGTCATTCCATGGATAGTAATTTTCTCACCTCTGCAGTAGCTCACTAATTTAGGTGCATAAATCAGAGACAGCTGATAAGGCTGCAGACAGCAAGATGTCCTGCCTCCCATTCAGTATTCCTGCAAGCCACCGAACAGCTTCAGATTTGATAGCTTTGAAAACAACTCTCCCCATTTTTAAATTATACATAGATTTCAATTTCCTCCACATAACACCAGCAATTATAGAACAGCTGATTCTGATTGTGTAGTGATTATTCCTCAGGATGCACATCCCCGTGAATGGCTTTTATTTTCATTCTGACTAGACAAGGCATACAGAGACCTGCACTTTCCCCTCTCTTCCTACCATTACTAGCCTTCTCGCAGCTCCTCTTTCTCTCCATTTTCCATCTTGTGCTTCACATAGACTCCATTCCATGGGTTTTCTTAAAGGGAAATACCCTGATTTGTATTTATGAAAATCCTGGTATTTGCAAAAATACAAACATCCTGGTGCTTTAACTGTACTGAAACTTGCTTATTTTTAATTTTACATATTAATGAAAAGCTGCTAAAATGAAAGATTTTTCTATTGTCAGTCAGCATCAGCATGAGAGCAGTCTGCTCTTGAAAGCCTGTAGCTCCAATTGTTCAAAAACATACCGTTCACCATGTGAGTTTAATCACGTGTGTCAGATATTAAAAGATCAGGCTCCAAGTGTACAAATCCTGTTGAGATCTGAGAAAGTTCTTTTCCATAAATATTAATGAGGGCCAGTTTCATGCCACTTGTTAGATCCCATGTACTCTTATTTCTTCAAACTATCACTTGCCTTCTCTTTTTTTATGTGCCAATAATCAATTCGTAAAGCATAAATCAAAGCTTACCTAGTTTTTCCATTATAAACCACCTTTTCAAAAAGGATTAAAATTTCACCTATTATTTACTTAAAAACAAGTTTAAGAACTGCACCATCACAACAGGCATTTAATCACAAATGCAAACAAGAAGCTAAGCCTGTACATCATGTTCTGCCATACATCAAGCAGCAATTACGTTTCAGCATTATCACATGCAACCTGCAAAGAGAGAAAAAACAGAACAACAACAACATACCCACACACCAAAAGGTTATTTGACTTGCGTCTAGGTAAATTCAAACTAGGACATGAGAACCGGGTTCCTGTTGATCAGGGATGAAATAAAACCACTTCTTGGAACATCATTGTTTCTCAAGAGGCAGTAGATGCACATTTGAGAGTTCCATGCAGGTCTAGGATGCCAGCACAGGTAGGCGTAGTCACACACAAGTGCTCCAAGCTGGATAGAGAGCTAGAGAGAACTTGGAAGCCCTACATGAACCTTAAGACAGTGTTTTGCACAGTCAAGTAAGATGCACTGGGGTAGGGAAGATCATTTTAGGCTCACTGCCATGCAAATGAGTTTATTCAGCTTTCCAACCAGACCAGCTGAGGGTTTGGATTGGAGACAAGACGAACACATAAGGTTGCCTGCAGCCAGCCAGCCAAAGTGATCTCTTAGGCTGGAGTCACACTGTCTCAGCATTGGGGTTCATTTGATTCTGAAAGTCCACTGGCTTTACTACTTAAAAAGATGCATTAGTCATGTAGACATCTCTAATTCTCATATACCAAAAAAAAAAATTCACAAGTTTTAAAAAAAAGTTTTCCACTATGAATCAGGGTAACGTCACAAGCTGACAATCATTTATTGCCAGGCCCTCAGGAAGTTGTAAAAAAAAAAAAAATTAAAAAAATCCTCATAGGTATTAACAATGACTTGAGGGGTTTGAATCCTTATTTCATACAAAGAACCTGTTTCATGTAAATATTTGTGGGGAAAAAAACAAACTATTTCTAATAACAGGTGATGATCTCAGCACAAGTGACCTAAGACATGATCTTCAGCTGACAGCACTGACTTAACATTTCTCTGCCATCTTTTATAACAACTGCTTGAAAGTATAAACTATAGCTGCTTTTTTCTTTTTTTAAAATCTCCTACAGACATCTACTTCTAAGGATGTGAACAGACTCAAACAGTAATCAAGAAAATGTACAATGATCTCAAAGGATGCTTAAGACATTTTCCTTAGCCACAGCCTGTCCCTGTCTCCCAATGGCATTTTCTCCCATTTAGGGGCTTGCCTTGCTGCTTGAATTCCAAATTTGAAAATGATCTTTCCAATGGCTTATGGCATTGAAGAATACTTAGCAAATCCAAGAAGAGACTGAAATACGTGTGTATTTTACATGACTGCATCTTGTTCATCCAACAGCTTGAGTTCCCACAGGAGGTTCACTAACAGCCTGAATGACCTGTACAGATTTGCTGCTCCCAGACCAACATCCCAGCTGTGCCGAAGAAATATGTTCCCTCTCAACTTCCCAGCAGGGTGCCTGAACAAGGACAATGATGTCTGTACTCCAAGACAGAAGAAGAAAGCCTTCTGTAGTGTTATTTATTGTAGTAACAGGCCCTGGCAACGGTTAGACTCCATGGTGATAACAAATAACCAAGTTCTCAAAGAAGAGACTAGGGCATTCCTTCTCCATGGACTTGCAGCAAAGAGAAGCAGATGGTCACAATCTCACCATGGGCTGCAATATTTCTAACCAGGTCACAGTTGCAGAGCTCTCTTCTGGGGAGCTATGAAACAATCAAGAATCTGGAAGCCAGGTAGTAACTTCTTCCTCACAGACTCTGCCGAAAGTATGTTGGGAGACGTCAGCACATGAGTGTATGAGGACATATGCATACAGAGCAACGTTCTTTCTGATGTTAGTGGTAGCTCTATCAGGGAGCAATTTTTAAGAGAAGGGCTATCATTCACTCAGCTTAATACAATCCTTATGCTGCAGAGGAAGCAAACTCATCAGTTGGCCACATGCATGATCTGATTTTACAGCACCTGAAAACTTGTTTTTCAGAGTCTGTCCCTCTTGTCTCATTAAAGATACAATTATAGACACTTATCTCCCACACCAGTTATGAATTAAAACACTGCAACAATGTAGATTTTGCCTCAAAGTTGTTTTGAGGCAGGGGGCTTGTATATACGCAAATATATTTGCAAGATATATATGTACAGCCACTTTGTGAATCTTACAGAGCTGAGCTGGCTCAAGCCCAAACATACAGAGAAGACAAGAAAATATCTAGGCTCTAATCCTGCATTATTTGGAGGTTCAAAGCTATTGTTTAGAAGGTACACAAGTTAACACCTTACGAAGTGCTAATTTAAAACTGAGTTTTAGTTTTCTAACCAATGTTCCACATACAGAAAGCACTTAAAGTACTGAAACCATACTCCAATAGAATCAACTGGGTTAACAACATATTTAGGCTTAAGGTTATTGCTTCCTTTTGAAAACATCCAAGAGACCTTCACTCCATTGACATCCACCTGTGACACAACATGCGAAGTATATCAGGAACACCTCTGTCTTCCACTGCACTCTGAACCTGCCAATTTCATGGATTACTCTAACTAGTCCCTTAAATATTTAGAAGTCTGAGGAGCTTTCCTCATTTGTTTCTTCATTTTATTGTAGACTAAACATGACAGCATTGATGGAAGAGAGACAGTCCCCTTACAGGTTGGGGTAGCTTGGACAGCAGGTGCTTTTAAGGATGGAGCCAAACTTGAAGATGAGACTAGTGTGGAAAACTCCCCCAAGGGCCCACAAGGAAGATGTACATCTTTTTAGATAAGCAGTGATTCCCAAAGCACAGGTAAATAGTAACTGAAGGTCATAGCAGCTCCACAAATAGAGACCTAGGAAGAAATCATCTTGAAGGTCTATTGCTACAGCCAACTTCTATGCCCAGAAACATTCATGCTGTGACACCACACAGATTGAGCTCTTAGCACTGGTTTAAAACCATGCAATAGTATCAGACTGTAGCTGATGATTATGTTCTGCAGCATGACTCAACCCCCACTACCAGAACAGGCAGCAGGGAAGATACAATTCTTGGCAGATGCCTAGAGAGAACAAACTCAGCTTTGTCCCCAGAAGTAGCCCTCTCTAACTGGGATTATGGTACACTGAGAAGACAGGTTGCTCAAGCGAGGCCTGTCAGTCTAGTGTGTTACAGTGAGCCAGTTTTTACAACAGAACGGTTAATACACTGCCCCAACTAGCAGCAGGTAGAGACGATAAGTAAGTACCCTGTTATTTCTTCAATTTAGTATATGTGCTGCCGAAGC
>VXBA01001359.1:0-18464 GCA_013399895.1 Serilophus lunatus
TATTGCATTCTTTCTGCTGTTTTCTGTGCCCTACCACAAATAAAATATGTGCGGTGTGCATAGGAATTCGTTCGTTTTTTTCCAAACTATAGTCCGGCCCTCGACAGTGTCTGAGGGACAGTGAACCGGCCCCCTGTTTAAAAAGTTTGAGGACCCCTGGTTTAGATGGTTGGATGTTAGACTGGTGCTGCATAGGTTGGTAAGTTAGGTAAACGTTGGACTTGATGATCTCTATGGTCTTTTCCAACCTCATTAATTCTGTGTAATTCTGTGTTTTCTTGCTGTTTAGCAGAGTTGATAATATAAATAGCTTATAACAACAACCACCAAACCACAAAACCAAACAAAAGCCCCATGATGTTCCTGTGATGATTCTCCGGTGCAAATACAATGCCTGAAAGTACCGCTGATTTTTACAGAATCCCAAAATCCCAGACGTACTCAGGTTACAGGAGTGTGTTTTTAACACACAGAGTGGAAACATACAAAGTGTGTACTTCAGCAGGCAAAACCCCAAAAAGTAGCTCTCCAGAGTTCCTGCCCCACCTCCAGCATTTCACACCTTTTTCTCTGTGATCCTTGTTTCTCAGACTCCCTTTCACTTGCTTCTTTTCTGACAGATTGTCTCCTAACAGCAAGTGACTTCACAGAGCGTAGATCAGACCAGTTGTACTCTGCTGGGTAAGAATTGGTAAAAGAAATTAAGAATAGAAGGTTGCAGCATTGTATTGCAATAAAATTGGCTCTGAAAGTATATATGATGCCTTTGAATTCTGAAATCTCTGGCTTCTCTGAAATGAGATGTCTATCTTGCTTTTGTGTACACTAACTTCTACAATACTTATGAAATTCAATGTTAAAACCCATCAGAAAATTACACCATCTGACAGGCAGGAAAATTATAATAAGGGCTTAACATGGGCCTTTTTTCCAGGCCACCTCAGCAAAGAATGTCCATAACATTAACATATATAGGAAACAATTTAATTAGCTGAAAGTGTTAACTAACTTAGCTGCTCAGCCTGCCTCTACTTAAGCAAGGTCTGAAATGTAAATCATTCCTAAATATATATTACTAGTATCTGAATAGCAGATGCTCAAGTGTTGTCTGTTTCCCACTGAAAATATCATTCAGTAGAACAGGTGCTGAAGTCTTCAGATCACAGTTTAAGAAAGCAGCCCGGTCCAAGAAAACACTTATCAAAGCATGCATTAGAGCCCTCTGGGCAGTGAAAGCTAAATACCACTTATGTGACTTCAGTAATGCTTTCCTCAGTCAGGCCTCAAAAGACAGTTGTTTATTCAGAAAGCTGAGTATCTAAGAAGCCTGATTACTAACATTTCTACTCCTCCCTTTTGGAACAGGGTGTCCTTGGTGATCCCACCGTGCCAGAAGTCTCGCTATGCCACATACTTCGATGTGGCCGTGCTGCGCTGCCTGCTGCAGCCACACTGGTCCGAGGAGGGCACACAGTGGTCGCTGATGTACTACCTGCAGAGGCTGAGGCACATGCTGCAGGAGAAACCAGAGAAACCACCCGAGCCAGAGATCACCCCTTTGCTGAGGCCCAGGAGCAGCTCCATGGTGGCTGCTGCACCCTCTCTGGTGAACACCCACAAGACTCAGGTAAGCAGTTGCCATCAGGAAGAAAATAGCTGCTGTTGTGGTGATGTTGGGAAGTGATGGCTGGACAAGTGGTGAGAGGCACAGCTTTGGTGTTGGTTCAACTGCCTAGGGGTCAGATATGTGCATCATTCAGAAAGAGATCCTGAGAATGACAAGGGTTTTTGGAGGCAGAATCTGGTGCAGAGTCAGAGCTGGTGACTGCTGAAAGCTTGAAGGTTGATTTGGGATAATTAATATAGGGTGAACTGGGATAACATTAGTTTTTAATGTGAGAATATACTAATGTGGTTGTCAGAAAAAATTAAACTGCCTTTTCATTACAGTGTAGTGGGCAGGATTCACTGAGCTTTTTGATGTAACCCCACGAAAGAGAGAAAAGGAGCTGCGCTTGGTACAGCACTGCACAGTCTGGGCAAGCACTTGGGTTAAAATATTGGACTAGACTTGCAAACAGTAGCATTGAACAAAAGCCCTCCATGTCATTACTTCTTCTCCTGTTACTATTGCATAACTTTTATGTTTGCTAAGAAAACCTCAGTAGACAAACTGTCCTAATAGGTGTCAAGATTTACTCTGTGTTTGCTGAAAAACGAAGCTCAGACTCCTGACCTTGGTGCAATAAAGATCTTCGTGTTTTTTTCTTTTGGGTAACTGTCTTGTTCCAGGGATAAAAAGGGGATGCTCACTTTTAGTCAATCTCCTTGTTGATTTGTGCTATTTTTAGGTTATGCCCTCTTTTCCTGTCATGTGGAACACTGACAGCAAATTCTGATTTACCGAGTTGATGGAACTACCTAACAAAATTTAATAGAGATTCTATTTTTGTCATTTAGTTTTATGACACACCTGAAGTAAAAGGCTCTTTCTTCTGTTAATGGTGCTATCAGGTGTCTTTTTTTTAGTCAAAAATCTCAGAGTTCTTGATGTTTTTCTTAAAATCATTGCTATTTTAAGGCTCTGACAGTTTTTAAACTGTAATTTGATAAGGAAGAAAGGAGCCCAGATGCTCATAATCCAGAAGACAAGTATAAACAATGTAAATATTAGTATTGTTATTTTTAAATCTCAGGACTTCATGGCCATTCTTATAATTATTACGAGAGATGGTGATTACTTGTGGTTTTAAGGACTCAGCAGCAGCAGTATTGTTTAAACTGTATTATTCTTCAGTGTCATTTCTATAAAATGTTTCCTGTTAAATCCGCGTAAAAGCTTGATATAGCTCCATAAGGGCCAGGTGATAGGAATTACTATTCAATCTTAAATCTGCCTTTGCATGGAGATTTTATAGGATTGCTGTGCATGTACAGAAAATCAGTATCATCTCCTGGAGGGAAAATGGAAAGATATTGCTGTAAATGTGGTTCACTGTTTCCATGCATGTACCATCCCCTTGCCCTTGCTCATAACAACCTGGTTCTTCTGCACATTGGCCAGTTCAACATTGCTCTTAGTGCAACAGGAGTGCAGTTGGTGGTTTATAGAGATAGTGTAAATGGGGCTGTCTTCCAGGTTCTTCTCTATAATGCTGTGAAACATTTCTCTCCTTCCACTCATTTGGTTATTTCTTGCTTTTCTAGGCTATTTCTCTTGCAAAAGATTACTTTACTCAGTTGCTCTTCTCTAATATTTTTCTGTTAAATCCTTTTGTCAATTCCATTTGGTACAGAGTGGCTGTTAATGTGAGGACTCTGTCCAGGGCATTCTTCCCTCCAAGGCTGAGTTTGATTGCTTTTTTTATTTTTGCTATACTTCATTAAATTGGAATCCTGTTTAAATTTCCAATTTAAATTTCCGATTTGTTACACAGAACAGCTGTGATGGAGGAAATGAAGAGGTCTTCTAGACAGCAAAACTTCCAACTCATTTCCCCCTTCTTTTTCTATCAACACGGGAGGGTGTATGCTGAGCCTTCACAAGCTCATCTGACACAGGGATATGCTTAAAGCCTGAGTTTTCAATCTAGATCTAAAATTCCTAACACGGTGTCATAATTTCTGCTCAAACGTTGATCAAGTAACATCTCAAAAATACCAGCATTCTGTGTTTCATCAGGATAGATTTCAACTGGCAACCAAAAACTGGGTAAAGACAAGCAGAGCTGCCTGCAAATCACATCAGGGACCAGGAGAATTTTTTTGTGGTAAATCTACATTCTTTCTATTGTTCTGCAGTTTATCAGGGTAACTTCCTGCTTCTCTATAAGCCTCAGCAAAACTCATGCTTCCTGTTGATTTCTGTGTGTCTGAAATCACTGCTGAGATATAAGCTTGGGCTAAAGTTGTGGAGTTTGAAAGGACATGAGAAACATCCTCTGTGTATCGCCTAGTTAACTGAACAGCACAGTAGGAAAACATTCAGTGCAGCATTCCAGCATTCCTTGTTGCATAGGAAATGGGGCACTGGATGGAGTGTGAATAAAATAAATACCAGCTTCTTCTAGGAAGTAACTCAAGTCTAAATATAATTCAGTCCAGGCAATATGTGATAAAGGAAACTTGCATTGCACCTTTATGCAGTGAGTTCATTAAAAGGGTAGGTGTAGGACATGAAAGCTTCAGAGGCTCACGACCTGCTACAGTCTTGTGCTAACATTGCAGGGCAAAGAGCCAAAACTTAAATTGAGCATAGAACCAATGCAGCTCTAGTGCTTGCTGCAATGCTGTTAGAAAACCAAGAGTCTCAAGCATAATAATATCTTGAGAGCTGTTACACATACAGTCATGCAGTGGGAAGCAACAGAAAACAGAAACAACAAAACCTAGAGGAGCGGTCCCCAAACTGTTGTTGCTTTCTTATCCATTTTCTGCATATCATAATTACTATATAGTCTACTGTACATAATACCCAAGCTTTTAATCTGTCTTCAACAGGAGTGCTAGTTTGACTCTTTATGTCACCTACCACACTGTAGATTTAAGGTGATTCTTTAATTTGGTTTTGTGGTGGTGTTTGGTTGATTGATAAGCAGATTTCAGAGCTGGGCCTGTGCTATCTATGTGTTTGTATGGCTTGTGACTTAGTAGGGCCTGATCCTGACTCTGTCTTTTGGTGGCCTAGTGAAACAATGAGACAGTAACTAGAGGACAAAGATAATGAATCCAAAATAAATTCATATGATGGCCAGAAGAGGCCAGAGCTGTAAAAGCTAAGAACCAAGCTGTATGGAGTATTTGGCCTTGCTGTTGAGAGCACCTAGGGTTGAATCCTGATTTGCCATGTGTCGGATTTTACATGTGACTCTTTCCCTGCATCTTTACTCATGCAAGCGAAGCAGTTTTTAGGCATTCACTACTATATAGTACACTACAAACAACAGCAGAGGGGAGTCTTGCTGTTGTATGTCTCCTTCATTCTTTTGCTGATATAATTAGTAGGAAGGATTCAAAAGTAGTCTTCGATTACTCTGAAAAGTCTCTGAAAAATATGTGATTCTCAGTATCCCAGTACTGCAAGCACTGTAACGTGTGCTTAAGACTTCAGCTGCAAAGGCTGTCACTGGCTCCTGTTGGACCATTTTTGTGCATAAAACTGCACACTTGTATGTTGCAGAACTGGCTGGTTCTTCAGTGTGCAGTCTGGTGAGGCAGAATCTAAACCTCCTGTACCACAGGAATGGCTTCATCTGTCGTTGGCATGTGGCTGTCTCTGGATTGAAAACAAAATGCATTTTAACATGACCCAGTTGTTCAGCAGAATGTTTCTGATGGGACAGTGAAGAAAAAGAGCATCTCCATTGGAAACAAGCTGATGTTTAGGCAGAAGAAAATTATCCTGAGGGAATTTGGTTAGGTCAGCTGCACAAACATCTCATGGAAAGTGTCAACAGGTTTTTAATGAGAGCAGATGGCTGGGAGCTGAGTTTGTGCCTCTTTTGTGGCAAAGCCCTTCTTTGCAGCAGGCAGGTGTAATACCTGTTGCTCAGTGCAGAGGGGACTTGAGTGCCCTCTCCTGAAACTGGGGTGAGTGAGCCTCATAGTTTTCACTGTCGTGAGACATTCTGTGATATAGCAAATACACAAATATGAACTATGATGGACTGGGAGCATTGTTCTTACAAGTGAAGGATGCTGAGTGATGTAGATTCCTTTAGTGAATAAATAAATTTTTTTTGAAAATCAAGTCTCTTGAAGGGACGAGGCTGCTTACTACCATTCAGTTCCAAAATGCATATTTAAAGGTGTATATTATTAAGGGCATATTCTTTAGATCTTAAAGAAAACACTTCAAAAAGGGTAGGCATTGTGATTGCTTATTAATGTATGATCAGAAGATCATCAGCTATCCAGAGTCATACCTGAGGTCAGAATCAAACTGGACAAGAACATGTTTTTCCATGTCACTAGACCATGCTGACAACAAAGCCTGAGGCTTTCTGTGGCAGCACTATGTGCTGTATCTTTTCTTCTGTGATAGAAATGATAGACAAGGTAAATAATTCTGGGAATTTCTAAATCTTGTTTGTTCATTTGTTTTTCTTTAAATGTGTGAGCTGTTTTGTGTAATGAATTGGAGGCTCTTTTCCTCTGCAGTGCCCTTACAACAGCTCCTGGAAATAGCTCTTTTTTCCTCGATGCCGATTATCCTCTAATTTTCCTTGTGCTTATTGTCTTCTTTTGGGAGCTGCAGGATCTGACAATGAAATGTAACGAGGAAGAAAAATCACTAAGCACAGAGGCATTTTCCAAGGTTTCATTGACCAACTTACGTAGACCAGCAGTTCCAGATCTCTCCACAGACCTGGGGATGAACATCTTCAAAAAGGTGAGTGAAAGAAAATTGTGCCTTATTTACCTATGATTCAGTACCTTAGTGTCCTACTAAATAGCAGCTGAAGGTCTGCTTGGAATGTATATTCATGCCATATGTGA
Source organism: Serilophus lunatus (assembly GCA_013399895.1). NCBI lineage: Eukaryota > Metazoa > Chordata > Aves > Passeriformes > Eurylaimidae > Serilophus > Serilophus lunatus. The sequence goes on from VXBA01001359.1 coordinate 6,499, forward strand.
CATTGACATCCCTTTTCATTGGAATTGACTCCGTGCATTATTACACAGGTTTTTGTAGGCACATTCCAAACTCAGTACTCCAATATTTATTCAAATGACTGTCCTGCTGAAACTGCATGTGGTGGTTTAATCCACCTTTTAGCGTTCGGGGGGCAGGTTCAATAAAGGTGACGGAAAACTGAATAGAGTTGTAGCAGGTGAACAATTTATTACAAGGGGTTTAAATTGGGGAAGTAGGGATAACCCACAGGCAAGGGAAAAAAAACAGAAAAAGGTAAAAAAAGCAAAAAAAGAAAGGGAACTGTTCCTTTCAGCCAGATGACTAGCTGAAAAAAAACAGTGGGGAAGGGTAGGAAAAGCTTCTCTTCCCTCTCTCCTGGAAGCACTTTGGCCCCTTCAAACTCTCTGAAAAACAAAGGTAAAAAACAACTCCCTCCCTCCCCCTCTCCGAAGAATACTTGCTAGCAAGCTGGAAACGGCTCTCGTGCTGAGAGAAATGGGTGGAATCCCGCCGTGGGAGGGCCTACGGGCGCTGGGGACCGGAGCTGTGTGCCTCCTCTCAGAGCAGCTGAAGAAGAACAACAGCCCGGGGTGGGGCCGTGCCTCGACTTTTTAAGACTTCTTGTTCTCACGTGGATCTTGTTGCCTNAGGGACACAGGCCATCTGGGCTCTGGGACCGAGGGACCATGCACACGGCACAAGACGGCCCCGGGGCCATGCACGCCGACGGCCGGCGATCAGCCCCCACGCTCCCAGGAGAGGCGGAGGCAGGGGACCGCCGCCCGGCCCTGGCCCATCCCCGCTTCCCTCCCCAAATCCCAGNCAGTTTAAGGGAAATGGAATTTTATCTCAGGTAGGTGGGGTTTCTTACATTCATCCCAAAACCCCTTTTTGACCACCCTCCACGATCCCAACCCCCTCAAACCAGTACACTGCATTAGTGGAGGGCACTCAAACTGTGCTGATTTTTAAGTGCTAGTGCTCACTGTAGTTCCAGCTAGTTCAGTGGTTTTTTCCAATGTTTTTACCTCATCTTAGCTCTGGGTTTGCCATCCAAGATGCTAGAGATACTGGAGTTTTGTGGATTCTATCTATCTAGCTCAAGGTCTAAGAATGTCTTAAAATTATCCAAGGGCATGTCTTAAAATTATCCTCCCAGCCTAGGGCAGTACTGAGTTCCTTTAAACACTCCTGTGATCCCACTGTGCAGATAGTTGCTACCCGGGTAAATGTCCAAGATAAAAAGCTCAGAGTGGAAGGTTATTGTTGGGACACACACCTATGTTATCTTTGTTCCTCAAATGGTAGTTTTCCATGCCTCAAAGCTTCTCCCTGCTCCTATCTCTGCTTCTCTTCCTCCTTCAGTTTAAGAGCCGCAAAGAAGACAGAGAGCGTGAGCGCAAAGGGTCAATTCCTTTCCACCATGCTGGGAAGAAGAGGCAACGAAGGATGGGGGTGCCCTTCCTCCTCCATGAGGATCATTTGGATGTTTCACCCACTCGCAGCACTTTCTCCTTTGGCAGTTTCTCTGGGATTGGAGAAGACCGACGTGGCATTGAGAGGGGAGGATGGCAAACCACCATATTAGGTGAGATGTTGTTATATCTGCCCCAAGTTCTGTCAGTCCTGTCATAAACATTCGGAGAACAGCAAAGGCTCTTAATTTCTTCATCCATCCTATTGTCATGTCATGTCTTTGTCTCTGAATGCAGCATTCCACACCTGTCGGTAATTAAGTGGCAACTGCTCATGACTCGGTGATTCACTGCTCAGAACTCAGATGAGTTTTGAGATAGGTATGCTTTATTCAGCGTGCTGGGAGAGAAGGTTACAGAATTCAAAATTCCCTCTCCCTCCCCGACCCACCGGAACAATCCATCTCAAATACCCCTTCTCTAGTGGGTGTATCTTTAGCCTTTGATTGGCTCTCGGCCTATGATCCCTGCTCACTCCTCGCCTTCTCCCCGCCCAGATATGGAAAGGGCTGAATCCAGAGTTCTTCTCTCTCCCTGCCCCCAGCCACCTGCCGCATGATCGCTTAGCAACGGAGCCTCAGGAGACCTTGAGAACCTTGCTATCCCCGCTTAACTGTTATCTATAACTATCGTAGTGTCTACCCCATTTACTCTAATTCTACAGACTCTCTACTTTCTTACAGCTTTGCTTTTTCCTATTCCCTAGAAGTGAAATGGAACCCCCCAACTCACTCACAGCAGACCTTGAATGACTTATGCTTTAGTTCACATTTTCTCTGAAAACTACCATTTTTATTGGAGTAATAGCTACTGGGGCAACCTATAGTTATCTCTGGACCACTTGAATACACCTTCCCTGAGTGGCAGCAAGCATTGCACAACTGCAACTTAAAACAGATTCAAGAAATATTTGCATCCTCTTACTCTAAAGAAAAATATCTGGAAAGGCAGCAATATGGTCACTAGGAGTATGACAAAAAATATTCACAGTCTTCTTCAACTGAATGTTGGTTACAATGTAAGTATAATGTCTTGGCGAGGCTTGTAGTGTCTTTATATTGCAGAGATACAGTTGTTTAAATCTGAAAATTAGCTCCTTCAAGCTTCTGTGTTCACTGAACAGTTTCACAGTTTCTATTTCACAGATTTACTCTCAATGTCATAGATTTTTATCCTGTCACCCTTTCTTAGAGATGATAAGCAACAAAATGAGCTGCCATGTCAGAGCCTTTTCATTTTCACCATCTTAGATGGCATCATTTTGGAGACCTCTTCATTGCAACATGTCCCTCTCTAGGTCAGAGGACAGTGAGCTTAGCCAAGTAAATTCTTAAAGATTCATGTGTTTTTTCAATAGTTAATATACAAACATCTACAGATTTGTACAAGAATAACAAACTTAGTATCCAAATCACCGTTTCCGTATCTTCAGTACCTCAAGAAGTTAGTTAAAATTTGATCTCAGCAACTCCAGATTCTTATTTTGGCTTAACCTACAGGTTTTTGATTTCTGTTATCTCAGTGAAATCATGTATTTCAGATCCAATGGTCAGCAGATCCTGCCAACTTGAGAGACAGTCCCCCTCTTTCAGTAGGTTCTTCTGATTTGTATTACATTGCATTCTTGAAAAATTTCCTTTGCCTTAGGACTCTCCATCCTAATATACCTATTTCTTTTGGAGCAGAGGAGAAGAAAACAAATTCCTACACTCTGCCCCAAAAGGTGGAGTCATACAGTGCTGACCAGTTTCTTGAAGGTGCTGGTGTTTAAGAATGTGGGTTTATGTGCTGAGGGGGAACAGCCTTGCAGAAGGATTGTACATTTGGTCTTTTTAATCAATGAACCCCCATAAGAGATCCCACTATGATGTTTGGTTCTGCTTCACAGTGTCCTGGAAGGCCTTGACTTTTGCAGACACCAATCCTTCGATTTTTAACCTCACCTACTGTCTCCTACCTCCAAGCACCTCTCAGATACGTGAACCAAATACCCTTTCTTGTCCTCGCCCTAGGAAAGCTTACCAGGCGGGGGAGCTCTGACACAGCGACGGAGATGGAGAGCCTGAGCGCCAGGCACTCGCACTCTCATCACACGCTGGTCTCTGATCTGCCGGATCACTCAAACAGCCACGGAGAGAACACAGTCAAAGAAGGTAAATTTAACACACCAGAAAAGACATTTCATTGAAATGTCAGCTCCAAGAAGCTGAAGAATTGTTACTGTTTTCATATATGAGTATGTGACTAATTGTTGATTCCTTTTTTTATTTCCATCTCTCTCTGGAGGGCTTTTGTCCTGTGTAGAAAAATGTTTCAGAAATTTCATGTTTATCTAGTACAGGTGTTAAAACAGTTGGCGGCCATCAGCAGGGAGAAGACAGGGTTTGGGGTCTTTTGCCTTACCAGAAGACAGCAGAAGCTTGGTATTGTTATCTTTAGTGGTTTCATAGGGGTTTTCATGGTATTTAATGATCCTTTGGACTCCACAGCTACTGCATTGTGTGGAGAATAACAGGATTTTTTTTCTTAATTCCCCTCCTCCCAGTTGGAAGCCAGGCTTTGAAATTTACAGTCTCCCTGAGACCCATCTGTCTTGGAGGCCTCTGCAGAAGTGGCATTGCCAATGTGACCACAGTGGGAGAGATGACAGACAAGACTCATGACACAGAGGATTCCTTGTCCTCTCCTGCCTGGCTGCACACAGTGATTTTAGGGATAGAGGCAATGCCACAAGTTCCTGCCCAGTGCAGCAGGAATGTCTCCTCTGTGAATGCCCCAGGTGCATTTTAGGCATGAGGCTCCGCGAGTGGAGTTGAACGATAATGAAGACAAGGGCTCATCTAACATGGAGGTGTGGCTGAGGTTAAGTCAGCCTACACCTTATGTCAAAACTGCTTTCATAATGAGAAAAAGATGGGTCATTGTCATAGGAGTGACCCTTTTGAAGCAACAGAAGACCCAGTGTGCAGACCAGACCCTTAAGGAATTCTGTGTCCTCCCTGGGGCCCTGGTTAAAGATGCAAGGAGAAAGCTTCCTCTTATCCATTGTTGATTTTTCAGCTAGGCAGCAATGAAGTCACAACAAGAAGTCCTAGGGCAATCAAAAGAGACTTCAAGGTCTTGGGACAACTAAGTAATGGAAGAGAAGCACAAGTAGTGTTCTTCACCACCCTTCCAGTTGAAAGGGAATGATAAGGGAAGAATCGGGAAGAGTCAGCAGATCAACATCTGACTCCGAGTCTGGTGTCACCAGGAGAATTTTGGGGGTTTTGATCATGGGTTTGTTTACATGACACCAGGCCTGCTGGGGACAGACAGGCTACATGGACCCAAAGGGAGACAAGGATCTTTGCACAGGAGTTAGAAAGGCTCCCAGAAAGAGCTTTAAGTGGATTTGAAGGGGGAAATGGTTGGACTTGATGATCTTAGAAGTCTTTTCCAGCATAATTGGTTCTATGCCTCTATGTAGGATTTGGATATGGATTTTGTTACCCATTTCAAAACAAAGCAAAACCTCAGTAAAGCAAATTATAGCCTAGTTCAAGGTACTACTGTTGGCCTTAGAATGTTTCTCCTAATAAATTATGCTAGTTCTGCGCTGGTAGGGCTGCCCAGCCTATGAGGAAATGTGGTTATCAGTCTGTCAAATTGGCATTTGCATAATATGATCAGTCCATTGCTGAGTTATTGCTTATTAGATGTATGCCATTTTATTAATTAGAATACATTAAATAGTCTTAGGAAGAGATTCGTCTTATTCTATAGCCCTGTTACTGTACCATCTGCCAAGTGACAGTCCAAGCAGCCCTGTGGGACACATTGGGTATTTCTACACTACAAGGTGTATAAACCTATTACGAGCACTCAGTGTGTGGAATCACTAACATTGTGGCCTGGAGTTCAGCATGAGTTGTAAAAATATAGTGAGTCCTTGATAAAAATTGGCCTGTGCAGCCAACTTACTAACCTGAGAAATTTCAGGTTAAGCTTGGCTGTGTCATGAGTTCCCTTCTCTGAACACTGTAAACTGCAACACTACAGTGCGTTTCTCATCAGACAGCTTTGCATTTTGGAGATGGTTTAGACTGTCACTGTCGTTAGGAACACATTGCTTCATTTTTTTTCAACTGGTGTTGAACTGGTGTTCATTTTTTTGAACTGATGTTCAACTGATGAAATATTTCAAATTGGTGTGACTTACAAAGCTGTTCCAAATTGGTGCTTCACTCCTGTATCCAGCTGCAGAGTCCTTTAAGACCAGGCACTGGACCAATACAGGGAGCAAAGATAGCCGAATTCTAATCCTTATTTTGGATTAGATTTAGGCTGGTTTAACCCTGATCTAATTAACTGCCTGCTTGACTGAGATCAACTTGAGCTGCCATGGAACTGTACTGCTAGAGCAAATTTGGAGTTGTTCTAATTTACACTTCCCTTAAAGGGAAGAAATTAATCTATCTTTCATTCTGGTACCCATTATAGGAATTAAGAACCTGTCTTGTCTTTCAGTGTTACAAGCCGAATTAAGAACTGCTCCCCTTAAACAATGTTAGCCTCAGTCTTCCATTCCATAAGTCTAGCGATGGACATTTACAGGTAGCTGTTTTTCCCATAGTGCGGTCCCAGATCTCCACGATCACTGTGGCAACCTTCAACACTACCCTGGCCTCATTCAATGTGGGCTACGCCGATTTCTTCAGTGAGCACATGAGGAAACTTTGCAACCAGGTGCCCATCCCTGAGATGCCCCATGAGCCGCTTGCGTGTGCCAACCTCCCACGGAGCCTGACTGACTCCTGCATCAATTACAGTTGCTTGGAGGATACAGACCACATTGATGGAACCAACAACTTTGTCCACAAGAATGGCATGCTGGATCTCTCGGTAATTGGCAAGGAACAAGGAAAGCCAGGTCCCTCTTCTGTCAATATAGCTGTACCACAGAGATCAGGGTTTGAATAAGCTTTTCCTCCACCTCTTTATATGACTTCTTTCAGCAGTACGTAAGGGAGCACATGTGCATGTGGAATGCATACATCAGATTCATGCAATGTTGTGTTCCTGACCTAACCCTAACCAAATTCCCTATAAAATAAGATTCAGTAGCACCTTTCTTCTAATGGCACCTTAAAACTAACCTTTTCTGCTTTCCTCTTAATAACTTGACAGCTCCTGGTGCACTGAAGCAGTATTCTCAAGCTTACATATGTCATCTCATGGTTTCCTTTTCTGCCTGACTGTGCCCAGTCTGTGGTTTCTTGTCTTACACCTAGATTGTAGGCTCTTGGGATTCAGGATTGCGTGTCTTTCATTCATAGTTTGTACTGTGCCTAATATGCTGAGTCTCTGGTCTGTGACTAGAATTTCCAGGCACAAAATCGTACCAGGAAAGAAAGTAAATCTGACTTTAAATATGATCTTTTAATCTCCCAGGTGGTCCTGAAGGCTGTTTACTTGGTCCTGAACCATGACATCAATTCCCGGATTTGTGATGTGGCACTGAACATTGTCGAGTGCTTACTGCAGCTCAGTGTGGTGCCCTGCGTGGAAAAGGTTCAGAGGAAGAGTGAGAACAAAGAAAATGAGGCACCTGAAAAGAGACCAAGTGAAGGATCCTTCCAGCTCAAAGGGGCTGCCTCTAGTGGTTCAGCTTGTGGATTTGGGCCACCTCCAGTGAGTGGGGCTGGAGATGGAGGAGAAGAAGGAGGTGGTGGAAGTGGTAGAGAAGGTGGAGGTGGAAGTGATGGAGGTGGTGGAGGAGGAGGAGGGCCATATGAGAATAATGACAAAAACCAAGAAAAGGTTTGTATTTTTTCCCTTTATACAATTCCTGAAAGTACTGTAAGGTCTGCTAAGATTGAGTATGCATGTGTATGCAACTGCCCTTCTGATTGCTCTCTTTTATTTTGCACCACAATGACAAATTAATTTGGTATGCTCTGGTGCTCACTGGGGGTTCCACTGAGGAAACGTGATTGGGAATTCAAGCACTGTAACTACTCCAGAGGAGCAGCTGCCAAATGCAGAATTTGTGAGCCTTGTATAGACATTTTAATTATCTTGTCAAGTGTTTGAAACCCTCAACCACAATGATTTTTTTTTTCAGGTTTATTATTCATTCTAAAGAAAAACAGAATCCAGTATGTGAGCACAGCTGCTTTTCTTTGATGGCTAGAAATCAATTTTTTCAGTATTGCTAGAAGAATTGCCCAAGAGATGCTGTTGCTGATGTCCAAAGTTATAATTCATAGTAGCAGTAATACCTAAGACATTTTTTCAGGTTTTTCAGGCAAAATTTTTTGAGGTGCGTGCTGAATGGTTTTCATTGCAGCATGTAGGGACTTCATGAGCTGAAAGGGATGGGGCTGGTCGGTAAACTTGAAAAATAATTGGAGTAAACACTTCAAGAACGACAGTGTGTCTGAGAGGAGAAATGGACAGCAATTTGTCAGAAGTAAAATGCTAACAAAATGTCAGTGGTTGTGCCAGGATTTCACACTGTCTTTCCCTCTGTGACCCTCAGGATGAAGGCCCATCTATCAGCACCCATAGGCTGGCACTCACAATGCTGATCAAAATTGTGAAGTCCTTGGGTTGTGCCCATGGTTGTGGAGAAGGACACCGAGGGCTCTCTGGAGATCGCCTGAGACTCCAGGTATTCCGGGAGAATGTAAGAGAATTAAAGCTCATTACAGAATCCCCGCTTGTACTTTAACATCAGCTGCTGAGGTTGCTGTCTTCCCCCTCTGTAGCTTTCTCTGCATTACAATAAATGTGTTGCTCTTTGCCCCGGCTCACAGACTGTGTTGCATTCTGGCTGTAGCAGATTTTCAGCTATTGTGTTACCTTCCAGCCCCTGCGGGTTGTTGAGAGCAGACCTGAGGCCCAGGGTGCTTCTGACCACCCTGGAGCATGGGTTGGGACAAATACATGGGAGCAAATTCCCTGTGTGAGCTGGTGTAAGTAACTTTTTACACGATGATACGCCAACAGAGTATGCTGTTTACAAGAGGTGCAGCTGTCTTGGGTTGCATATATAAATCCAGCAGTCTAAGGTGTAGGTGTGTCCACCTTTCCTAATGGTGATTACGACTTGTTGCTGATGGGCTGCTCCATCAGCTCCTGAAAGCTGGAGTACCCTGTACTTTTAGGAATGTTGGTGTGCTGCAAGGAAGTAAGATTCATTCGTGCCCTATTGAGGGGCAGAGTGGATTATCACTGTCAATTTCTTACTCTTTGGTTCTGCCCAAGTCGAAGCAGTGGAGAGTGCCGGGGATGTAGCCCAGACATTAGACATCATCCATAAGACTCCGTGCGATTAATCCAATGGGAGCCTTTCAAAGGCCTTCTACAGCGTGTGCCTCCTCCTCACCTTATGTGCTTGCAGAAGGGAGTATTTTTCATGACTGTAATGACAATTTACTAGTCCCATGGTATGAGCGTGGACCAGATACTTCACCATGGCTTCGGTTAATATGAACAATGCCAACAGAGCTATAATTTGATTCTGGGATCTGAACTGGAGGGCTCAGAGATGGACTGACTGCTCTGCATCCTGCAGTGTTCTGTTAACTACACTCCAAGGTACTGAGGAGACTGCAGCAGTGATGTTAGTTCTGGGCACAGTGGGACAAGACGAGGTGAGAGAGTCCCAGTGGTAATAGTGTTCTGCACAGAGCACTTGTTGAACAGGTACCATATTCATCATCATGTCACTTAGACTTTTAAGATTAGGTTGGAGCCGAGACAGCAAAGCATTGTGGTCTATGCATAACATTAAGCATAAATGAATAGGTCTCTTGGAGGAAAGGTTCTTATCAGACCCACTGAATTGAGGTGTTTATGGGGAGAGATCTTCCTACCTGTCTAAGTCTGCTGCATTTTCTCTGCGTTTGTCTGGCCAAACTGCTTTGCTTGTACCATTTGTGTTGACTGCATGGCCAGCCACATGTCTGAGTGTACTGGAAAGTTAAGCACTTTACTGTAGGTAGCAGGAGTTCATATTTTCCATGGAGCTGATATTTTAGATTCTCTTAACACCAGCTCCATGGGGTTCCAGTAGGATGGACAGTTTTGTGATAAGAAGTTGACAATTAATAGCTTTTAAATAAAATGTTAGTGGTTTGCATGATATATATGTCATTGGGTATAAGTGCCTTAAATGGGTTGAGTCTGAGCCAGAGGCTGAAAATCAGATGCCTGAGGCTAAGAACCTGTTCTACCAAGGCACTGAGCCTTCTCAGAGGTGATGTTTTCCTATTCTGTTCACATCCAGTGAGATATCATGAGATATCACTTTGACGTTGGGGAGAGGAAGAGAGGCCTTGAGACGTAGGAGTGACTTCACCACCACAGCCAAAAAGTGGCACCTGTACTGGTGCGCTGTCTGCTTGTGCTGAATATTTTGTTGCCTCCAGAGGTGAACCTGTCTTGTTATGGCACCTGACCTTTCTGGCTCCTCAGAGAGGCTCCTTCAGAGACAGCACAGCACAGCACTGGCTAAGCAAGACCAAAATTCCCCTGCTCCTGCTAGCAGAACTTGAACACGTACTTTGATGTAACGTTATATGATTGATATCATTACAGGCTCAGAACTGCCTGACAAAGCTGTACAAACTGGATAAGATGCAATTCCGGCAGACCATGAGGGATTATGTGAACAGGGATTCTCTCAATAATGTGGTGGATTTCCTGCATGCTTTACTGGGATTCTGCATGGAGCCAATCCCTGACAGTAAGTAAAGCTGGCATCAGAAACTCTCACTTGAGAACAACTAAACCTTTATGCTTTATCACTGCAGGCAACAACAGTTCAAAGTGACTCCTTACAGAGTAGGAGTGGCTCCTCTGAAACACTCAGGGAGTTGGACTAGTTTATTAGCCTGTCGCTGAACCCAGGCATTTCAGAGAAAGAATCGAAGAATATTTGTATATGGCCAGCTTTTTGAAGAAGATGCCTAGAGGGAGTTTCCTTGAGTATTCATCAATTATTGACTTGCTCATGCTTTGAAGTGTGGCAGCTCATGCAGCTCTCGAAAGTTTCTTCTCTCATCTCATGAAATTGAGATGTTTCTTGTAATTAATGTAAATGTGTCAATTTTTTTTGCATTCTTTCTGAGAGCTTGGTCTCCTTGTGCACCTTGCAAGAACAGCATTCCTGTAGTTCAGAAGATTTAATTTTTATGAGTCTTGTCACTTTGCAGTTTAATCAAACATCTTTTATCCTTTAGAACAGTAACTAGAAAAACTAGAGGTATTGTTCAGATTTTATGCTGGATTCTGTATCTCTCTAAATGAGAGATGTGGATAAAAGGAAGCCAGAGTGGTCCTGATATTTTCAGTAGTTTTTCATAATGCAAATATATCTGGGAAGTTTTCATCCTTGTCATTTGTTTTACCTGTCACTTTGTTTTATTTTTGTGGGGTGGGATTGCAAGAACTTGGCATAGGATATTAGGTGGAGACGTGTCTTTGCCTTGTGTATGACAATCCCTTTATGTATGTCTTTAAGCCATCTCTTTTCCAGTTCCTAAAAGGAAGACTTGCTTCTACTTGAATTTCACAGACAAGGCTGGATTTGGGAATAACTTCAGCACAGTGGACAAAAAGTCTACAGCCCAGAATGTAGAAGGTATTATTGTGAGTGCCATGTTCAAGTCGTTGATCACTCGCTGTGCGTCCACTACACATGAGCTCCACAGCCCAGAAAACCTGGTAAGTACTTGTTTTCATGTTAACAAAGTTAACTTTTTTCTTGTGTCCCCAGTGAGACTTCAGAGAGAAGAATGAGTTCAGTTTAGCCAACTCCCTGTGCAGTCACAGTTGAAATATTTTGTAAATCTGGTGCTCTTTTTGCATGCCTGTCTTGGAACCAGGGAATTAGCTGACATAAAAGTTGTATAGTCTGAATTGCAATTTCCTCTCTGTAGAAGCAGCTTCTGTGTTGTTCCAAATGAATTAGTGGCATAGTCTGGAGCAAGGGATTAATGAACAAAAAAGGCAATGGCATCCTGGTTTGTGTAAAGCCTTTGGTACTGTTTCCCATAACAAACTCCTGGTTAAGCTGATGGATTGTGGCTTAGACAGGTTTACTCTGTCCTGGGTTAAGAATTGGCTGGATGGCCGAGCTCAGAGGGTGGTGGTGAATGGAGTCATGTCCAGTTGGAGGCCGGTCACCAGTGGGGTCCCTCAGGGTTCAGTGTTAGGACTGGTTTTATTCAACATCTTTATTGATGATCTGGATGAGGGGATGGAATCCGTTATTAGTAAGTTTGGGATGACACCAAGCTTGGAACGAGTGTCGATCTGTCAGAGGGAAGGAGGGCTCTGCAGAGAGACCTTGACAGGCTGGAGAGATGGGCTGAGTCCAATAGCATGAGGTTTAATAAATCCAAGTGCCAGGTTTTACACTTTGGCCGCAATAACCCCATGCAGAGTTATAGGCTGGGGTCGGTGTGTCTGGAGGATGCCCAGGCAGAGAGGGACTTGGG